>CAJHQQ010001219.1:0-108335 GCA_905132885.1 Moricandia moricandioides
TATTGAAAGCAAGTTACACACCATATATTTATTTGGAAAACCACCAAGCAGGCCAGGACGTGTTTCTTGATTCCCCTCGTTATGATTACTATTCAACTAAAAACGGACACCAATCAAACCTTATCTTTCGAAAAAGGACTCACACTGGCCAAAACGCAAAAACTGAAATTTTTTTTTTGCCAAAAAGTAAAATCAATTTTTTTTCTTAAAACATAAAATTGAGTTGGATTTTTCCCATTGAATTCGAAAATCGAGTTTTCCCGCATAAATCGCAAAGTTAAGTTTTATCGTCAAAATAGCAAAATTAAATTTTCCCGCTCGAACCATCAAACTGTAAAAACACGATTTTCGGTTTTGACAAAAAAATTCGATTTTATGATTTTGATGAGAAAACTTGATTTTTTTTTTCATTTTTAAAGTTTTGACAAGAAAACTTTATTTTGCCTAATCAAACAAATTTAAGATTTTAATAAATATTTAAACAGTGTATAATAAGTGTGTGAATTAAAATTTGAGCCATGTACATTATAAGTACGGCTAACTCTTTTTAAACCAAGTTTCAATGACAAGGGTTATAATTGAAATTTTTTTACAGGGTTAGCTCTAATCCTATTAGATTTAATCCATATTAACATCCCTAATCGTGTACGTATGTATCTACTAAAAATATTGTTTGTAAAAAAAACAACAGAAGAAAATGATATTTCTTTTGCAAGTTGAGCTGAAGCCCAAAACGTGGGAAACAATCAATCACCCACAATAAAATCGAAGACGCTTTTGTTTTGGATTTTACCTTTTCATATTAAACATTTATAAATAAGAAACGAATATTTTCTACTTTTTACTTTGAAAGGGATTAAGTGACCAATGATCACTGGTTACTGTTGTGCTGTCAGTGGTCACAATTATTATTTTTCTTTCATAATTGTTTTTTTTTGAGTGAACATCTTCATAATTGGTATTAGTCTACTAGATAATGGTCCCGAACCATGCGCGTAAATATCACTCTGAAAAATAAAGTAATAGTACAAAATCAGTATTATATATGAATAATTAGAACATAACTTAAACAGTCATAATATATCATAAAAGACATATTGGAATATATCAAAATTGTAAGTTCAATTTTTTATATAAATTTTGTAATGTGCAACTTCAGCTATTCTCATCAATATTTTGATAATAATATATAACAAATAATATTTATGATTGCAGTTATTATTTTCTATCAACAATTTGTATTTTTTTTTGTTTAGTCCGAGTTAGTTAGGTTAATACCACACATTTCTTCCCTTGTTAATTCCATTAGTCATTAAAAAAAAGAACATAAGTAATTTTAAAAAACAGAATTTTATAATTTTATTTAAGATTTTAAATTTCGATTGCCAGATATTTTAATAAATTTTAGTTTCACGTAGTTCTATTTCTTCAACTTACTATATCATGCACTAACAAAATCTTTAATTTCACAAATTAACTTACTAATAAACTTTCTTATAACTAATTTTAGGTCCGAAGACTAATTTTACGAAACCTTACATAGATATATATATGTTATATTATCGTTAGAGCGCACCTAGACGACAAATACAAATTTAACCTAAGTAATGGTAATTTCAGCGGAAACCCTTTTACCACTTAGACCAACACATCCTACTTGCTACAAATTAATTTATCCTTTACAAGCACATCACCAAAAGATTCTAAAAATACCTTATGTTCAAATACATCATTTTCCATATACAACTATGAATGAAAATCCTTTTCACAAATAGTATAATCTTCATTTACCAATTTTTTTTTAACAAAAAAACGAAAAAAACAAAATGTACCACTAACTTGTGGAATCCCCTAATTATCTTTTCTTTATTCAGTCAAAGAATGTGCTTTCTTAAAGTTGTCATTTTCCTGTGTATTACGACCTGAACTAACTATTTCGTGATTCATAGAAAACAGCAAAACATCAGCCACAGGGACCCGTCATTTGATAAAACTATATGATATCAATTACGACACCTTCCATATGTATACAATTCGAGAAAAAAAAAACTGATTTAATTAACGCAAGTCCGAATTTATGGTACATATTTAAGCACATATGTACCATAAAATACCAGAATAATAATTGATTGTCCTACAAACATGTTATATATCAGTAACACAACATGAACTATCAATACTATAGGCACATATTTAAGCAAATAAATAAATAAATTATAGACACATTTGGTGAAATTGGATTGGCTAAAGACCACACCATCAAGATCTCCTTTTGAGACGAAAGCAATAAAAAAAAGGCAAGGAAATGATGGAAAAGTGGTAATGATAGGTGCTCTCCAATGGTAAGATTTGTGTGGTTCTCTTGGCCTCATGGCTTAAGAGTACCGTCCTTATCCTATCCATTTGTTTTCTTGTGTGATGGTTCATTTGGGACTGAAAGATACAATGAGGCTCATCATGATGATGAGACCTGAGGCTGTATATTTTTCTCCTTGAGATTACATGCAATTGTTTCATTTGAAAATATTTTCAGCACTTTATCAAACTTGTATATGTTACCATCTATGTAATCACTTAAGATATGAGGAAACTCAGTTGTTTTTTCAAAAAAAAAGGGTTTATCATACACTAAGGTTCAAGGTGACCTATGCACACCATGTCCACAGTGAAAAAAACCGTTCTAATTGAAGCTCATTTTAGCATTTTGAAGTTTTAGTTATATTGAACTTAATTTATATTTAGATAAAGAAAGAGAACATCTCGTTATAAAAAGTAAGATGAAGCTGGTCATCTCTTTGATAATTAGAGAAGATTTATTTATATTAGTCTAATTATGTTTTTTTCTAATTTGTGTATACTTTACGTACGAAGTGTGAATGGTATCCATATTGGATATTAGGACAATATAGGAATCTAATAAAATGTTGGATTGTATAGATGGATAATGATATTATCTAATGACACCCTTTATGCTATCAAGAGTTTGATCACATCAGTTTTACATCTTTTAAAGTAATCAAAAGTGTTTGATGAAACTCTCCAACTTAATTTTAAAGGCTTTATTACTTAATTTTTTTGTTACAATGAAAAACATAAAATTTATTTTTGGAAAAAAAAAGAAAAGAAAAACAAGACATGGCCGCACAATAAACTATCTAAATATGAAGCTCACGAGCAAATGACCCACAAAAACTTAAAACTAGAATCACTAGATAGTACTCAGAAACCTTAGCTGCCTGCAAAGTATTGTTACTGACATTTTATAGAGATGGGATGAGACAAATGAAATTTATAAAAACAAAGAGGTATTTCATAACATTAATGCTCTTAAAATCAGTGTATTTTGATTCAAATAACATAAAAAAAAAGATACAACTTGAAATAAATACCATACATCGCGTAATGCTCTTATTGGAAGATTAAAAGAAACATCACTAACATGTTTTCACGGCAAGAGCACAACGGAGCCAGATGTTATCCTATTCTCAAGGTCTGCATGAGCATCACCGACACGAGCCAACGGGTACTTGTGGTTCACACGAGCCTTTATGACCCCTGAAGCAACATTGGCGAAAACCTCCCCTGCACACTCCAAAAGCTCGTCTCGAGTTTCATTGTATTGCATCATGGAAGGTCTTGTCAAGAAGAGCGACTTTGGAGCAAGATCAGATAATGGAACCGGGTCTGGAGTTCCCGAGGATTGTCCAAAGCTCACCATGTATCCTCTGTTCTTTAAACACTCTAATGATCCCTTGAAGATGTCTTTTCCCACTGAGTCATAAACCACATCGACTCCTTGCCTGATGTAATGTCCTTGACCCGTGAAACGAAGTCCTCGTTCTTGTACATAATAACATGGTGGCATCCATCTTCTTTGGCTTGAGCCGCTTTCTCATTGGTGGAGACAGTTCCAATAACAGTGGCTCCAAGAGCATTTGCCCATTGACACAACAATGACCCAACTCCACCAGCTGCAGCATGAACAAGGATCGTGTGTCCACGTTCCACCTTTCCAAATAAAAATAGGACTAGAGTCAATACAATGAACAGATCTTTATGTTAGAAGCATCTTAAACCAGAACCAGCAGGCCTAATGACTAACCTTGAAGCAACGGCGAAGGAGAACTGTGCAGTCATACCCTTAAGCATGATTGATGCTGCAACAATAGGATCAAATAGAAGAAGGAACAGGAACCACTTTGTCCGCAGGAAGTACTTGTTCTTCAGCATATGCCACCCATTGGACTTCCAGCATAAGCAACGAGATCACCGATCTTTCTACCAGTCAATCCTGACCCAACAGCTACCACCTCTCCAACAGCCTCCATACCTATGATCAGAAATGGCTTATAAGTTAAAGAGATAAACACTTATAAGTTTGTGTAAAAAGTAAGGTTGTAAGGAGCAGAACCTGGCGTGAAGGGCATAGAAGCTGGTTTGTAAACACCTTTCCTGTAGTAAACATCGATGAAGTTAAGTCCAATCGCCTTGTTCTTCACGCGTATCTCACCATCCTTTGGCTCCCCTACTTCCACTTCTTCCCATTTCAGAACCTTCCCATTAGAATCAACACCACACTTAGAATCAATGTTCATGCGAAAAAACAATCACAAGTTTGATAGCATGATATACTTTCAAAGCAGTGTTTAGACAATCCTGAATCTTACAAGTAACCAAAGCTATGTCTGAAAACACATCACTGTTTAAGCTCAACCTAAATTTGATTACAGTGATCCCAAATCCGACCCAGAAGTTAAAAATCGAAACTTTACTCACCTCAGGACCGCCATGCTCGTAAACTCTAATACCTTTCACCATCTTCTTCTCCGATGAATCCTCCACCGCGACTGTACTCAGAGCTTTTACAGCAAACGTAGACAACGAGAAGCTCGATGATTCGGTATGAGTTTGACGAAAGATGAGATTTTTAAGCGGAAAACTCGAGAAAGTTTGGTGATTTAGAGGAAGTGACAGATGTCGTGACGCTTGAAGGCATAAGTGATCAAGAGTCAAAGCTGCCATCTTCTTCTCTTCCTCTTTTAACTCTTTTTCTTTCTTTTGCTTTTCTCATTTTTATCATTTAACTTTCAGTTATTACATCGTCACCATATTACCTTTAAGACATTACAAAATACACCTTAAAGTCTTCCACATAGACAAACATGTGTGAAATCACTGAAATGTGAACATTTCGGTATTGGATTCCGCTTTGATATTTTAGGTGTTGGTGTTTTTAGTTTTTCATTTTTCATTTTTTTCTGAAAATTTAGAATTTCAAAAATATTTAAAAAATTACTAAGAATATCATAATACCATTTTTCAAAAATACCCTCAATCAAAAATATCTTAATATTTAGATTTATACTTTAGTGATTATTGTTTAGAGTTTATTGTTAAAAGTGGGGTTAAATTTTTAAATATTTTATAAATATTTAAAAAAATTAATTTAATCTATTTTTATAATAAATTTAAGATATTTTTCAAAATAATCATTCATTAATGTTAAATTTGAAAAGTTCAAAAACATTTGGTTAAGTAAAAATTAAATTTTAAAGGAACTAAAAATCTATAGAAAAAAATAAAAATAAAATCTAAAATATAAAATTAGTAAAATCTATAAACCAAAAAAAAATCTAAAACTAAAAACTACTAAACAGTTAAGGTCTTAGTTGTCAAATTATAAGCTTAGGTCTTAGTTGCAGTAATAAAATAAGAGGAAGGACAACTAACTAATTTTTAAATATTTAACGGGAAAAATCGGAAAACAGTTAAATTTGATTCATCTCCTGAAAGTCATACACGTGGCGGCAACAGAACATACGAGATTATCTGTATTTGTTTTTTTTGTCAATAGCATTTTTTTTTTCTCAGCTCCAGGGTTCATTAGAAAGGTGGAACCTTTTGATCTCCTGGGGAAGCGATCGATCAATTACTCTTCTTTCATCAATTCGCTGACTCCTTTTGACTCTCCTCGTCGTCTTTGATCGTCTCGACGAATTGGGTTTCGTTCGATTCGATCAAATCCGAAGACTTTTGAAAGGTTTGATTATGATCGTTTGCTCTGTTTTTATGATCGTCGTTGATTGATTAGAGGATATGTGTTTAGGGTTTGTGTTCCTATAAAGTTATCTCCTTTTGCAATTAAAGACTTGTTGACGATAATAGAGTCAAAGTCTGGGGCTTTTAGGTTTTTGTTTTCTGTAGAACTTGTATATGATTGGATCGAAGGTGATGATTTTACCTTAGTTATGTCAGAATCTAAAGAGTCAAAACACATGTCTTCTCATTTATGTCTTGATCTAAACAGGTTTCAAGTGGGGTTGCTTGAAGTAATTGGTCAATTAGAAAATGTCTTCTCTCATCTCACAACAATGGCAGGAGAGGACTAGTGGGTTTCTTTTCTTCTTCAGGTTAGTTTGATTTCTACACTAACTTGGTTTTTAATTTCTCTCTGTGTGTGTGATTGTGGTTTGAAAGGGCTTATTTTATTACTGAATTAGGAACGAAGCTTAGGGAAGCGAGGCAATCAGCTGGTAGTTTTGTCGGAGAAGTCGCCAAGGATGCGAAAGTGAATGTTACTGATGTTGCAGAAAGAGTTGGGTCCTTGTTCAAAAGCCGGTGGGCGATTCTTCAGCAGCCTGCAAACTAGACACGCCGTGCAAGAAACACCTTATAACAGCTGCTGCCACGACCGGGACATTGGTCAGGAAAGGTATCACTGAGACTAAGAGAAGGTTTCCGTTGGAAAGATCAAAGTGGAAGAGGTATTTAACTTCTCAAACTTTACTCGGCAAGATCGAACTTCTTTGATCTTCGTTTACTTTCTTAGGCAGCAAAAAGACTGCGCAAAAGAGCAAGACTCTATTGACTGATATAGAAAGATGGCAGAAGGTATTTTGAGCCTTAGATCTGATTCTATCCGTTGATTTTGTTTTTTGAGTTTGGTCTCTAATGTTTGTTCCTTATAAACCTGCAGGGAGTTGCTAGCTCAGATGGTAAGATAGTCGCAATTTATACACATTGAATTGTCCTTTCCTTGAACGTTCACTATATAACAAACTTTTGTGCTCAGTGTTTGGTGTTGCCATTGAGGTCACTGTCCAGCGGCAGGAGTCAAGCAGGCCTATTCCATTTATACTGATGAAATGCGCGGATTATCTCATTTTAACTGGTAAGAACATTCCAACTTATCGCGCCTGTAATGCGTTATAGCTCATACCTTCTCATACTGTGGTATTTCTTCTTATCAGGACTTAATTCACCGAACTTGTTCAAAGCTGAAGGAGACAAAAAGTTGATCCAACAACTGGTTTCTACTTACAATCAAGGTACCAACAAACATTCTTACAAGTTTTTCTTCTCAGCTCTTATGGCTCAGAGAAAAATTTATGTTAAACTAATCACTTGTTTTGACAGATCCTAGCGCTTCAATACCTGAAGGCATGAATCCAGTTGATGTAGCTGCACTCATGAAATACTATCTTGCTAGCCTTCCAACACCACTAACTACTTTCGAGCTTTATAATGAAATCAAAGATGCGAGATTCAGCGTAACCAGAATGAGAAAGTCACTCCAGAAGCTTTCCAGTGTGAACTATAATACACTTGAGTTCATAACAGCGTTGTTGCTTCGTGTGAGCCAGAAAGCACAACTCAACAAGGTAGGAACATCTTATCTATCATCACTTAAACAAAGTTACAAGTAGCACAGGTTCCTGATTCTAGATATGTATGCATTTGGACAGATGGATTCACACAGCCTAGCTATGGAAATGGCTCCAGTGATCATATGGCGAGAAGAGAAGAGGCCTGAATCCTATAGGGAATATTGGAGACAGCCATCGAGGAGTCCTAAGAAGAGCATTGACTTTGAAACTGCTTCTCCATGGGACTTGCTCTCAGGTAAACAAAAGACAACCTTTGACCATTGAAGCAGAGTTCTGTTATGTTCATTTTTCATCTTTAATGGTTTACAGATGAAGGAGAAGGTGTTGGTGCATCTTCATCGATCTCTCTGGATGATATTGTTCAAGTTGATTTTGGTGCCGTCGACGTTGTGCAGTGCCTGATTGAACATCACAATGCAATTTTCACTGATGCAGGGGAGACTGTATGGAGGTGAAAAAACAACAACAGTTTAACTAATCTTTTTCTCTGATGATGTAAGATTCAAGTCTGTGCCTTCGCAATTTTTTGGACCAAACCAGAAGAAGATACTATTTTGATCTGGATGATGATTAACTAATGGTTTCAGTAAATAAGCTTCCTTTCATATGGTTCTTTGTGTAACATTGTTGAGACTTCAGAAAGCTGTTCAAAAATAAGTTTTGTGTTTTGGCTTTATAAGAAATCAATCTTCTGATTGTTTCCTTATGTGGCTGGTTGGTTTTCGTAGTTCTACTTAAAAATTAAATTGACCCGTGCGCCCGCACGGAGTGTTATTTTATAAATGTCAAATATTTTAATCAATTTGTTCGATATAATTGTATATATGACTGAAACTTAATATTCGATATCCGTTATCTGATCCGGGATCCCATCCGTTTCGAAAAAACGGATATTTGGGGATCCTGATAGTGATTTTACGGATTCGACTAATCTAGGTACAAATTCGGATAGTAAAATTTAGGTCTGGATATCCGGATCCGAATATAAATATTTAAAATTTAATTATATTTATCTATGTATAATATATATACTCTTATATAAAATAACTAAAATTTCAATTTTATTAAATTTTAATGATTTTTAATTTTTTTAAATAATAATTTTAAATGGACTAAAAAGATGGTTAATAGTTGTTTTTAATTAAAAAAAACAGGTCTGGACATCCGCGTGTATTCGGATTTTAGTCCGAATATCCTAACTCCGAATATCCGGATCCAGATAACAATTTTACGAATCCGACGAATGCATATCTGAACCTGTATATCCTAAAATACCTCAGATATTCGATCCGTCCTATACCTAATTGTACAAATGAATAATACATTGTATTTGTTTGTATATATAATCATTTATAATAAATATTAGTATGTATTTTAGTCAGTAAATTGTTATGGAAAGATACATAATTTTGTTATTATAAATGAATAAGTTCAGATTATAATAAAAAATTATTAACATTTTTTATAGTTCAAATATAGTTAGGTAGCTTATATGAATATGAATAAAAGTAAAATTAAATTAATGCTATATCTATATATATGTAATTATGTTTTTATTATAAAAATTTGAAAAACACATATACACTTTTTGTAAAATATTCAATTCTAATGACAAAAGTTGTTAATGGGCTTAGCCCAAATTTATTTTTTCCTTATTAAGAATTAGTGTTTGGATGTAGGGATAATATCAGTGGCATTCATTGTAAATATTAAGTAAAAGTAAGGATTATTTATTATTTGTACTTCTCTTTTAATAGATTAGATGAGTGAACAGACCAGTTGTTTTTCTTATAATTCCTCTATTAATAATGTTTTACATATAATTAAAATTTTAGCACAACCATTTCTTTTGCCTATATTCAGATTTCGAAACCGCGTTTTGATCTCAAAATTAAATAGGATTTAGGACCACCTCTGGATATCTAAGAGCATAATTAAATTAATATATATTAATATATGTATAATATATATATTTTTAAGAATTTCAAAGCGAGAAACTCCATTTGGAGTGCTCTAACGCATATTAGTCTGGTTTTCAAATTTTTGAAGGTTTAAATATATAGATTCCCAAAAATTATGAAAAAGTTGTATTAAGTTTTATTATGTCGAAACAAAAGAAAATTGTATTAAGGTTATTAAAAATATGTTTATAGCTCTTATAATCTCAGAACCGGTCATGACAGAGTAAAGTCTGAATAGTTTGGTCTGAGGTAGCTATAAGGAGAAAACATTTGAACCTTGATTGTGAAGCACAGGTCAGGTGATGGCTATGGTGATGATGAAGTAGGTGGATGTGGTGCAACCGGAGATGCGACATCATGATGGCTATCTCCTTGTTAGTCACCTAATCTCCATGAACAAAAGGTATACATGTCTTTTTTGTAGCTTGAATCAAGTGGTTTACAGTGGCCACATGATGAACCATGTCTGTTATCTTGGCGCTGAAATTGAATCTTGGACGTGCATGGCATGCAAAAAGTAAGCGGGTTATTATGTTTTCTCATGTCTCTTTAGCGTTATGTTAAAACGCTAACTATGGTTCTTCTTCTTGTTTGCTTGCTAGGTTGATGATATTTTAGTTGCCAAGTTACAGAGAGCATGTGATAAGGAAACAAGATGACATAGACGATGTTCAAAATCTTCACGGTTCTCTCATGAAGCAGCTATTTTTTTCTCTACTTCAGAGAATCATACAGTATGATTCTTGTTAAATGAAATGAGTTTGTTGACATTTTTTGTATGAAACTTTGAAGGTTTTCTGATTATGTAAATTACTGTTAGATAAAGAAACGACAATAATGTAACATCTCGAGTTGTGATATATGAAAGAAGCTTAAGATAATTGATTTGGCTATAAAGCACGGAGAAAGGTCATGTGGTGATTGTATGAACAATAAACAATGATTTCTGAGTCTTGAAAAAAAAATAACGCACTGACTTTTGGAACGGACGGCGCTCACGGACTGAAAGAGTGGGTGTGAGGGGCCCATTAACTGTAGACGGTCTGGCGTTACAAACAAGTTCATGTCTATAAATACGGAACGGCAAGGTCTTTTGAAGTATTCTGAGAATGTTTCTTTAGACATATATTAATATATATATATGTTCCCCATTGGCCGATATAGTTTCTTTCGGACGTCTTAATTCATCAGACAAAGAGACTGATTCTTTTGCCATTAAACAACAGAACATAGTTGACTTTATATAATTTTAGTAATAATTCTTTTATTATTGTGAACACACGAGCACATAAAGTTAGGGGAATTTCTCAGTATATCCTCCACGGTTCTATAAGATTATAAAAAGCATGTTGGAAAAAATTTTCATTATTAAAAGCATGAGAAATATATACAATACATAATCTTGTGTGATGTTAGAATAAGTAATCGTAAAGTATAGTAAGAAACTAGTAAGAAAAGAATAAAAGACGTGAAAAAGGGCAGAGAATGTCATGTAGGCAACTATATCTTGTACTTTCAAGCTTGTCTCAAATGTCCGTACAACTCAAAACTCTGGGTATAAAAGTAAAACGTATATCCGTAAGCATGCTCACGGAGAATCTAATGGTGTTTATTGAAACAATAGTGGATTGGGTTCATTATTTGAGACACCATTTTCTATTCTTTCTCCAATGTAATTTAAAGTAATAAGAAACTGTATACTGTTTCTGTTCTTAAAAGATCCATATTCTAACAAAAAATATTGTTTTCAAAATGTTATATTTTTTACATTTCATTGCAGTAGTTAATGATAAATTATAAATTTTTATGAAATTCTTATAATTCTATTTGAAAATAGTAAGTTACAAAATTTATGCATTGGTAATTTAAATTTCATATATTTTATTAATTGGCGGTAAAAATTCTAAAACATGCATCTTTATGAAACAGAGAGAGTATTTTATTTGTTTGAACTTTGTAATTTAAACAAAAAAAATTCAACATGAGGGATATACCGATGTAGATCCCTTTACAATAAGTTTATAGAAACTAATTCTTTTTTTTATTATTTAAAGTTTTCAACGTATGAAGAAAATTAGTTAACTATGAGCTGAATATAACAATATAAATGAGGTGTTGTAGTGGCAACAACGTGCTTCCTTTGTGTCAATTCTTACATCTTGAGAAAATGTCACAAACTCACCAAACTTAGGGTTGTCTTCATCAAAATCCTCATTGTTCCCTGCTTGACAGAACTACTTGGTAAGTTTTGTATCGCTTGAAAATCTCCATTGCTCCGTTAGCCTGGACCTTCTGGGTATAGCGCAGTGAAACATTCGTCTAACTTTCAAAATTTTAAGAATTAATACACATAGATGTTTATAATTACATTTGCATCCTTGTTGAAAGCTTATCAGTTCTCCTGTAAATTATTCCACAAGTTATGTTTTCCTATCCTTACTAGAGTTTGCATTTTAGACTCTTTAAAAAAAAAGTTTCAGGTAAAGCAATGGCAGCAAAATCATTAAGTGGCCTTTCTCCACCACCTCCTGCTATAGCTGTAGCCATTAATGGAAAGAAGAAGAGCAAATACGTAGTCTTTTGGGCTCTTGAGAAGTTCATCCCGAAGGCTTCTCTGATTTTAAACTGCTTATGTTCGTCCTCACCATCACTTACATCCCTACCCCAAGTAAGTTGTAACTAAAAGATTCAGAATGTTGTAACTCTATGCAAAAGTTATGTGTTTTGTCTTTTTGTTCCTGAATACCAAGAAGTTAGGACCGAACTCCATAATCCCAAACCCGAAACCACGGCATGTAATATTAGTTTTGTCTTAACAAAGATCTTTCTTATTTGATTTCAGTGGGGAACGCCATTGCGATAACAGAGGTTAGACCTAATGTAGTATCAGATTACGAAAAAGAAGTTGAGAGGAACACAAACGAGATGCTTCTTCCTTACAAGAAAATGTTCGAAAGGAGAAAGGCGCGAGTTAAGATTCTTGTAATGGAATCACACGAGCCTGCAGAGGCCATAGCAGAAGAGGTTGCTGGAACAGGAGTCACCAAACTCGTTATAGGAATGTCTCTTCCCAGATTCTTTTCAAGAAAGATTGATATGTCTTCCATGATCGCAACCGCGGTTCCTAGATTCTGTACTGTCTATGTGGTTTCAAAGGGGAGGCTAGCTTCTATGCGTCCTTCCGATTCAGACGCTAGTGGAAGCATAAGATACGAGAGAAGCAGTTCCACTACTGGCTCCAATGATAGTCCTAGACTCTCTTCTGGTAAGTTTCAGAATCTATATGAATCTCTTTTTAAAACATGTCAGCTACTTACTTGCTCTGGATGATACAGAGTACCAAAAACTATCTTTCGGAAGCGCAGTCTCGATTCTCATCTTTCTTCACCTCTCCGCAAAATGCGACATTCCAGGAGATGACCAGAAGCGAGGTGGTTCAAATGGATACGAGTTCTAGCGAGGCAGACCAGTCAGAAGTATCTACAGGGAGATGTATGCAGATTGTACAGGAAGGTGATGAAGGGAAGAAGAGTATCAATAGCAATGAGAGCCTTGGTTCATCGTTGCCAATGGGGGTTGAGGCTTATAACGCCATGAGCTGGACTTCTAAATGGAGAGACCATGACGAGAGGAGAGAGATCGTGAGCTCGTGTTCGAGCAACAGCATAGCGAATATGGATTGGGGAGCAGTGGCTCCTGGGAGTGAGAACTGTTCTTTTGCTTCTCAGCAAGCTTCTAACATGTCTGAAGGAGTCCTCAGTGTTAACTCCGTGACCAATAATCAGGTAAGTTCGTTGTCTTGATTGTGTTCTCATCGAGAGAGTCTAGAGACATCAAATTGTCTTGATCATGATTCTGTTATTAGAGACAGAACAAGCTTTTGTTTGGAACTGAGACTAGTATGAGGGAAAATGTCTCACGAACTATATCCATTTATCGGCAGTTGATTTTGAGTTGGAAACAAACCAATAGTTCATTATCTAAAATAGATTTTTCATTTAATACTTAATATGAGAGTTATTGTTACTTATCAAATCTGTTTCTATCTAACCGAACGCTATTGGATCACATATAAATTAATAAATAGACCAAAAAAATGTAGGCGGATCTGAGCTCTGAGATAGAGAGGCTTAGAGCTGAGCTGAAACATGTTGAGGAGAAGTATGCCACGACTCAAACCGAGACCGTCAATGCGTCCAAAAAGGTTTAAGCAAAGATTTTTGAACTGCATAGACCGTGGCATTTTTGTATTATGTTACATTTGGTGTTCTTATTTTGGTTTTTTGGTTGCAGCTAACTGAGCTAAACCAGAGAAGATGTGAGGAATCAGAGAAGCTTGTGGAGATGAAAGAAGAGGAAGAAGTAGCTAAAGATACAACTTCAAAGGAGAAAGAAAGATACGAAGAGGCGATGAAGGAGGCAAAGAAGGTTAAAGAAGTCATGATGCATGAGGCTTTTCATAGAAGAGAAGCCGAGATAAAATCAGAACACGATGCTAAGGAGAATGATAAGCTCCAGGCTTCTCTTGTCTCTCCCGGGATTCAGTACCAACATTACTCCTGGGAGGAAATCGCAGCCGCCACATCTGACTTCTCTGAAGATCTCAAGATCGGAGTTGGAGCCTATGGAACTGTTTACAAATGCAATCTGCATCACACAACCGGTGCTGTCAAGGTGCTTCACGCAGGAGAAACTCAGCTCTCTAAACAGTTTGATCAAGAGGTGAGAGACTCCTTACAAAATTTCTCTTAAACAACCAAACTCCAAATTTTAAGTTTTTTGATTTACAACTTAAAACTAATTGGCGATAAAAAGTCTAAATGTTTTATTATTATGTTTTGAAAGCTTGAGATATTGAGCAGAATTCGTCATCCTCACCTCGTCCTTCTCCTCGGGGCATGTCCTGAACAAGGCTGCCTCGTCTATGAGTACATGGAAAATGGAAGCTTAGATGACCGTTTGATGCTAGTCAACAACACACCTCCAATCCCTTGGTTCGAGCGTTTCAGGATTGCTTTAGAAGTCGCTTCAGCACTAGTCTTCCTCCACAAATCCAAGCCTAGACCCATCATTCACCGCGACCTCAAACCAGGAAACATCTTGCTTAACCACAACTTCGTTAGCAAACTTGGTGATGTTGGTCTCTCCACAATGGTTAACCTAGAAGACCCTGCTTGTAAATTGACCGTCTTGAAGAAAACAAGTCCCGTGGGAACCCACTGTTACATCGACCCTGAGTATCAGAGAACCGGGCTCATCTCACCAAAATCAGATGTGTATTCTCTAGGTGTTGTGATTCTGCAGCTGATAACCGCGAAACCCGCGATAGCCATTACTCATATGGTGGAAGAAGCTATTGGGGACGATGCTGAGTTTATGGGACTGTTGGATGTGAAAGCTGGATCTTGGCCTATTAGTGAGACTCGTGAGTTAGCTGCTTTGGGGCTGTGTTGTACGGAAATGAGACGCAGAGACAGACCAGACCTTAAAGATCAGATCATCCCGACTTTGGAACGGCTTAGGAAAGTCGTCGACAAAGCTCAAAACTCGCTCTCGAGAACTCTGTCTAGTCTTCCATCTCACTTCATTTGTCCACTTCACAAGGTCTGAACCTAATTTCTTGTAAAACAAGAAACCTAATCGTTACTTGCTAATCAAGAAACCTTGATTTCTTCATGAGTTAACCTAAATTTGTGCCTATTGATTCTAGGGAGTGATGAAAGAGCCGTGCTTAGCTGCGGATGGGTTCACTTACGATCGTGAAGCTATAGAGGAGTGGCTAAGAGAGAAGGATACGTCGCCAGTGACTAACCTTCCATTGCCTAACAAGAACCTTCTTGCTAATTACACTCTTTACTCAGCAATCACGGGGTGGAAGAAATCTAATAAACTATAGTGAGAGAGAGAGATTCAACAACAAGCACGATCAATAATGTTCAATCTTCACGGTTCTCCCATGAAGCGTATAAACTTTCTCCACTTCAGAATCATACAATATGATTTTTATTAAACGAAACTAGGTTCTTGAAATTTTTATTATGGAACTTTGTAGGTTTTCTGTTCTCTTTCCTATACGGTATCGTTTAAGATTTTTGACATATATTAATAAAAATATAATTTTTAATTATTAATGTATTATTTTATATGTTTTTGACTTTTTATTAGTTTTGTTTGTCAAATATGTTTTTGTTGGTTAGTGTATAACACTAAAGGTAAAAATTGAAATTTGTATTTAATATATAAATTAAAAATGTAAAATGACTTTTATAATGATTTTTTTTTTATAAATACTCTTTTTCTTTCATTATCTATAGGTAGTTTTGGATAAAAGCATAGGATCTTTGATCAATTTAGTTTCCTGGACTTGTCTGAATTAAATCAGACAAACTTAGGATCTTTTTTCCCAGTAAACAACAGAACATATGAATATACTGTAGTTGACTTTCTGTAATTTTAGTGATTAATTTGAGCACAGATATAGCTAAGGGAATTCCTCGGTATATTCTCTACGGTTCTATAAAACTATATCTCTAGTTCTTGCAAGTTTTACTATCATCATTTATATAAAACTGTATCTCTAGTTCGTGCAAGTTTGACTATTATTTAAAGCATGATAAATATATACATTACATGTTATATTCTGTCGTATGCTGGTATAAATAATCATAAAGTATAATAAGAAATTGGTTTTAGAACGAAAAGACGTGACAGGCCACTAAATCTTAAGAATCTTATCCTAGAATTTCAAGCTTGATTTTAATAAACTCAAACGAAGTTGCAAAATAAAATATAAAAAAAAAAAAAAACAGATGTCCATGCTCACTGGGGATTAAATCGTATAAAGAGTTAGGGTTGGTACTAAAAAATGTGTAGTCTCTGACATTCATTATTTTGAGAAACTATTTTCTAATTTCTATTTCGATGTAATTTAAAGAGTTTGATAGGTCCTTTATCCTCCTGATATGTAAGACATAATGTTTTGCTTTATAAACAATCTCAAAAGCCAGTATTGTTTGGTAAGAAAAAAAAACTTGATGTTTTAAAATATTATTTGTTTTGACTTTTTTTTATTTAACTACAACCTGAGGGATATTACCAGCGTAGATCCTTTTACGACGAATATAATGATGAGAAACAAAAACAGAGAAAAAGTCTGTATTTTTTAAAGTACATATGTACATTATTTAAACGTATGAAGAAAATTAATTAGTGAGCTGACTGTAATAGCATATAAATAGAAGTTACTTGAGGCTTAAGATTCTTCATCATTGTTCTCTGCACGAACACAACTACTGGGTAAGTTCTGTCTGAAAGCTCTGTTTATCTGTTACATTTTTATTTATTTTGTAATAAAGACTGAGCAGGTAAAGCAATGGATAAGAAAAAACCAGCAAGAGCGTTAAGCGACCACCTAGATCTACCTCCTCCACCATCTCCTGTTATAGCTTTAGCCATTAATGGAAAGAAGAAGAGCAAATATGTCGTGTTTTGGGCTCTTGAGAAGTTCATCCCTGAAGGCTTCTCTGATTTCAAGTTGCTCTATGTTCGTCCTCCCATCACTTACATCCCTACCCCAAGTAAGTTGTACAAGATTCAGAAGGAAGGTTGTAACTTGATGCAAAAGTTATGTGTTTTGTCTTTTTGTTCCTAAATATCACGAAGTTTGGGACCGAAGTCCAGAATCCCGCAAACCCGAAACCACAGCATGTAATATTAGTTTTGTTTTAACAAAGATCTTTTATATTTGATTTCAGTGGGGAACGCGATCTCGGTTACAGAGCTTAGAGAAGATGTAGTATCAGCTTACAGACAAGATGTGGATTGGAGCACAAACGAGATGCTTCGTCCTTACAAGAAAATGTTCGAAAGGAGAAAAGTGCAAGTAGAGATTCTGGTACTGGAGTCACAAGAGCCTGCAGTTGCCATAGGAGAAGAGATTGCTGGAACAGGAGTCACCAAACTCGTTATAGGAATGTCTCTTCGTGGATTCTTCTCACGAAAGATCGATATGTCTTCCTTGATCGCGGCCGCTGTCCCGAGGTTCTGCACAGTCTATGTTATCTCAAAAGGGAGGCTAGCTTCTGTGCGTCTTTCAGATTCAGACACCGGCGGAAGCATAAAGTTGGAGAGAAGCAGTTCCACGAGTGGCTCTATTGATAGTCCTAGATCTCATTCTGGTAAATTTCACTTTAAAACAAAGTCGTTATGAATCTTTAAAACATGTTAGTTATTTCAACTGCTATGCTGGAACAGAGTATCAAGACTATGCCTCGTTCGTGTCGGAAGCGCACTCTCGAGTCTCACCTTTCTCCCCTGCTCCGAAACATTCGAAATCCCCGGAGATGAGCAGCAGTGAGGTGGTTCAAATGGATACCAGTTCAAGCGAGACAGAGCGATCAGAAGTATCGGGAGAGAGCGTGATGCAGATTGTACGGAGCGGTTATGAAGGGAAGAGGAACAGCAGTAGCAGTGAGAGCTTTAGTGCATCGTTTCCAATGGGACTGGAGGCTTATCATGCCATGAGCTGGACTTCTAAATGGAGAGATCATGAGGACAGGAGAGAGATCGTGAGCTCGTGTTCAAGCAACACTATCTCGAATATGGATTGGGGTGCAGCTGTTCCTGATAACTATTCTTTTGTTTCTCCTCGAACTTCTAATATGTCTGATGGACTCCTCAGTTTCCATTCCATGACTGATAATCAGGTAAGTTCATCGTCTTGATTATGTTTTTATTAAGTTAGATGAACTTCCAATATAAAAACCAATTGTTTATAAGTAGATTGTTTTGTTTCGCTTATATGTTAATTAAGAAGATTATTTTAACTTTTACTGTGGGATTTGTCTTTAATAAGTCCATTCGAAATGATAGATTTGACTGACTTTTTTGGCTGGATAAATTGATTGTGGATTGGATTACATTGGACTATGATACTATATTGAGTTAGATGGACGTACAACATAAAACAAATTGGTTATAAGATTCTTCCAAAGAGATGAGAGTCAGAGTCTAGAGTCATTAATTGTCATGATCCTGATTCGGTTTTCCGGAGAGACAGAACATGTTTTTGTTTGGTTCTTGACTAGATCTAATTGTGTAGGTGAATCTGAACTTTGAAATTGAGAAGCTGAGAGCCGAACTCAAACATGTTCAGGAGATGTATGACATGACTCAAACCGAGACTGTTGATGCATCTGAAAAGGTTTAGTCTGATTTTTTTTCTTTGATAAACCGCATTGACCGTTGTATTATGCTATATTCCTGTTCTTATTTGTGTTTTGGTTGCAGCTAAGTGAGCTAAACCAGCGAAGATCCGAGGAATCAGAAAAGCTTATGGAGCTGAAAGAGAAGGAAGACGAAGCTAAAGATAAAGCTTCAAAGGATAAGCAGAGATACGAAGAGGTGATGAAGGAGGCAGAGAAGGTCAAAGAACTCATGATGAAAGAGGCTTTACATAGAAGAGAAGCCGAGATCAAAGCAGAACGTGATGCTAAAGAGAAAGATAAGCTCCAGGCTTCTCTGGTCTCTCCTGGGATCCAATACCAACATTACTCTTGGGAGGAAATAGCAGCCGCTACGTCTGACTTCTCAGAAGATCTCAAGATCGGAGTTGGAGCTTATGGAACCGTCTACAAATGCAATCTGCATCACACCACTGGTGCTATCAAAGTCCTTCACGCAGGAGAAACTCACCTCTCTAAACAGTTTGATCAAGAGGTGAGAAACTCCTTACAAAACATCTCTTAAATTACCGACCAGAGTCTAATGTTTTGTGTTTATGTTTTAACAGCTTGAGATCTTGAGCAAGATCCGTCATCCTCACCTCGTCCTTCTCCTCGGGGCATGCCCTGAACGAGGCTGCCTCATCTATGAATACATGGACAATGGAAGCTTAGATGACCGGTTGATGCTAGTCAACGACACACCTCCAATCCCTTGGTTTGAGCGTTTCAGGATTGCCTTAGAAGTGGCTTCAGCGCTAGTATTCCTCCACAAATCCAAGCCTAGACCCATCATTCACCGCGACCTCAAACCAGCAAACATCTTGCTTGACCACAACTTTGTTAGCAAACTCGGCGATGTTGGTCTCTCCACAATGGTTAACCAAGACGATGACGCTTCTAAACTAACTGTTTTCAAGAAAACAAGTCCAGTGGGAACACTATGTTACATCGACCCTGAGTATCAGAGAACTGGAATCATCTCACCTAAGTCAGATGTGTATTCTCTAGGTGTTGTGATTCTGCAGCTGATAACTGCGAAGCCCGCGATAGCGATTACTCATATGGTGGAAGAAGCTATTGGGGATGATGCTGAGTTTATGGGACTGTTGGATGTGAAAGCTGGATCTTGGCCTATTAGTGAGACTCGTGAGTTAGCTGCTTTGGGGCTGTGTTGTACGGAAATGAGACGCAGAGACAGACCAGACCTTAAAGATCAGATCATACCGGCTTTGGAACGGCTTAAGAAAGTTGTCGACAAAGCTCAAAACTGTCTTGAGAGAGCTCCGTCTGGTCCTCCATCCCACTTCATTTGTCCACTTCTCAAGGTTAAAACCTATCTTGAGGAACAAGAAACCTAGAAACATAACTAGTTACTTGCTTAACAAGAAACCTTGATTTCTTCATGAGTTAACGTAAATTTGTGTGTATTGATTATAGGGAGTGATGAACGAGCCTTGCGTAGCTGCGGATGGGTACACATACGATCGTGAAGCCATAGAGGACTGGCTGAGAGAGAAGGATACGTCGCCAGTGACTAACCTTCCATTGCCTAACAAGAACCTTCTTGCTAATTACACTCTTTACTCAGCAATCATGGAGTGGAAATCTAATAAAAAATAGTGAGAGAGAGAGAGAGAGTCCATTCTATCAATGTGTTTACTATGATCTTTTTGAGTGTTTCTCTCTGTTTCTCTATGTTCTGAGGATTGTATTTTTTGTGATTACAACAACAGAGATGAAGAGAAAAATGTCTTTTTAATATGGTCCCTCTTGCAACTTTTTAAGTCTCCTTAAGACATGGGAAAACACAGAAGGTCCATTGTTACAGAAACTCTTTTATACATATTTTGCAACAAACATTCACTACACTTACCTAACATTTTCCTTGGCTCTATACATGATGCTTCACATACTTAGATATTTAGCTACACTAATTAAACTTAATCATCACTAGTCCCATTAGTTTGATTATGATGATGAGTTACTTGTAGTTGTTCCTTGAGCCTCCGGTACATCGCTTCTTCTCCTCTTCCGACAAGAATTGATCGGAGCATCATACTTACCTGCATCCAAAGGAAAGTTGAGCACAGCTTTTCTTCCCCTGAGCTTAAAAGCTGCATAATCATAAGCTCTTGCAGCATCAATATCACTCTCAAAAGTGCCTAGCCACATCCTAGAACCTTTCTTGGCCGGATCTCGAATCTCTGCTGCAAATTTTCCCCATGGCCTCCTTCTCACACCTCTGTAGTGTCTAGTTTCTTCGACCCTCTTTGGTCTTTTTCGGTTTGAGACAGTCTCAACCTCAGGTGATGTTGTAGTTGCTGTTGATGACGATGATGTTGATGCTTCTGCTTCCATTTGAAGAAACTCTTGGACATAGGAATCTTGATCAAGAACCGGTGAACTAGGCTCCAGTTTAGGAACTGGATTGAAGGGTTCTAAAGACAAGACTCCTGAGACAAAAGCAGCATCATCAAAGACAAAATCTTCCATGAAACCATCAGGGATCATCAACTCTTCAAAGGGATGCTTCTGTATAGCCTCCATATTAGAGCTTTCCTCAAAAGTTGCCATGTTTATGTTTATTTTCTTAAGAAAACTCTGTAAGCGATAAGTTAAAGGAATCTTTCTTACGGGTATATCAACAAAAAAATCCTAAACATGTGTTTGGCAAGCATGGGTGTGACGTGTCACACAAGTCTCTCTGGTTTACTATGTGGGCTCAAGTCTTATCCATTTATCATTTATGCAAGCTAAGATCTTTTGTCAGGACTCATTCAAGTTGTGTCAACTTGATTTTGTCTCTGATGGTGACAAATTTCCACTAACATCTAACTTGAATCTTATAGAGTATATCCCTTGAGATACCCCATGGTTCAAATCATAAGTTTTTGCTTCAAAAGTGGTGGTTTTTAGCTTTTAATGGTTGCTATATGTCCTTATCTCTTAACTATCATTTCATTTGTTTCAAACAAAATTTATGTGTTTGCACTTACATGAATGATATAAAATTTAATTTAGTTTTCAAGAAATTTACATTTTTATAAACATTTCTAGTTTTCATAGATTATTTTGTGAATTTTAAACGCAAACGAAAAATTTTGTTTTTATCTAACCGTTACATTTACCATTAATATGCATTTTTGATTAAATTGGTTGTGGTTGCTTCGTTTAAAGAAAAGATGTATAATATACATGACTTTTTTCTGAGAATATAAATATGAGCTTTTTATTCGTTTAGATTTGTGTGTTAACTACTTATTGTGTTTTTCTTACATTATTTATATGGGTTTAATTTATTTTTTGATATTCCCGTTTAGAGTAAGAGTATCTCTAATATAAAAATTTATTTTTTTATTCTAAAATCAAATAACTCTATAATAGAATATGATTGTTTGCTCTAACCGTATTCCAAAATAGAATGAAAATGAATTAATGAACAAATAATAAATCTATTACTCCATTTATGTAGTAATCCCATTTTATTTCATTATGAAATGAAAAGTAATCAAACGAATTGAAACATTTTTTACTTGAAACTCCATTTTAAAATAAAAATGGAGTAAGACAGAAAATGCTGTAAAATATCAATTACTAAAATGATAGGTAATTATATCTATCTTTTCAAAAAAATCTGGTTTAGAGTTCCGGTTGCTTGCTTCTGTGTGATAGTTGTGAACTTGGCTAGTAAATGTAGATAGGTCGGCTTCCTGAAGAGTGAAATTGGAAAGTTTGGTGTCCATGAAAGCATAATCTTTTTTTAAGAAAATGAAAGCAAAAACTGTGAAAAAGTTTAGGCTTGTAAATTTGATGGCTAAGAGCATGGTTTAAAATAAAAATAATTGAAAACCAAGAAAGATTAAAAAAATAAGGTCTTTCATTTAAAAGATTCCTACCTATTTTTAGGTGACTCAAATCATATTTCTTTAAAATCTATTTATTCAAGTGTTTCTAGAATATTCAAAATAATGATATAAAAATAGTAATTTTTCTAAGTTTTTTGAAACATTCACATGGGTCTTTTCCACTAATAATGCGCTAAAGCTTCTTGTCTAGTTGCCATCTTCACTCTCGATTAACCCTTTTGATCTTTTTTTATAAGACTGAGAATTTTCATTAACCATGTAATGACACAAGGAGATACAATGAGTTTTGATGAATCAAATCCAATTGCATCTAATTATCTAATCAAAGCAGAGGTGTACAGTGGCAGAGGTACAACCAAGGGAGGGGGATCAACTGACCCCTGTGAATTTTTTGAAAAACAAAACTTTCTTTGTACTTTTAAAAGAAAATACCGTATAATTAGTTTATTGACCCCTTTAAATATTTTGAAAATAAACTTGAATCCACAATTTTTAAGTTAGTTGTCATTTTTTTTATTATCAAATATCTATTTTCATAATTTTTCATTAATTTTTATCTTCCAACAGTCAATATTTTTATTTTTATTTTTAACAAAATTTCTTACATACGGTTGTAAATTTAAAACACTATAATTTTCTCAAATTTCAATTTTTTGATATATAATCGTTTATTTTAATATATCCAATAATTAATAACAATTTAATTTATATTTAATTATAAATTAATGTTGATCCCAATCAATATTATAGCTAGCTCTGCCACTGAAAATGTCTCAGAGAGCCCTAGTAAAATCTAAAAAGAACTTTCTAAAACAAAAAAAATGTTTAATCACAATCCAAAGATCATAACTAAAGCTTATCTACAATAAGACTCCAAGACAAAAGTTTAAGTAGATCATTGCTTTACCTTTGACACTTGAAACCTTCAACAAGAACAATGATCATAGGGGAAAACAACCAGAGAATAATCTGAAGCACCGCAAATCGTTTCTAAGGGGACTCCATAAGAGCAGAACATGCGAAGCAGGGGCTGTAAATCCTTGGTCCGGCCACACACCCAAAGAAGTTCACTCAAAACGTTGCATTACTCCAGAATACACAAACACACTCCTTAAGAATCCAAACCGACAGGTAGAAACCAGCAGTTGAAGCACCGGTGTATATGTGGAATACGACAGAAAATATGATCAAGAAGAACATATCAAAAAGAGAAATTGCCAAAAAAAAGTGTGTGTGGAAACTTGTCATGGTATTGAACACAAATATACAATTACGACAAACAACATTCTATTTTTTCTATTACATAAATTTGTTATCATGTATAAGTGGATTTAGGTATATATATATATGTATAGTATGATATCCAAAGCAATAATTTATTAATATAGTTATTTTATAATATTTTTATAACTTTATTGAGATATTCCAGGTAAATATGTTCTAAATCTTTCAAGTTTCTTAAGCCACTTAACGAGCTGGGAGCTTCGTGCAATCAGCCATACATTCTGATTTTTGAACATAACATTTTAATGTTTTCTGTCCTTCGCAACAGCAAGAACAATACAATCCTCGTCTTGGTAAGGAGCATGTTAAAGGCAGGCATTCTCTTGAGTTTCCTTCTAGACCGTATGCGCCTCCCACTATAACAAAATAATATTCTTTAAAAATAAATTGAGAATATAATAATATTTATGCATAGTTATAATATCTTTGATGATAAATGATGGAATTTAGAATATAAATTATTTATGCATCATTGCATATACATACTTTGATGCAGAGGAACAAGAGAAATCATGAAGAGACACATAATAGCAAGATGTGATGATGACATTATTGTAATACTTTTCTAGAACTGATGGTTGTATTTCCTATGAATATACAACAGAGACTATATATATAAAAATATGTGAGACAAACCTTATTATTCTAGTGTCTAAAATAGGGTTAAAAATCAAATAATTTTTTTTAATAAAAATTAAATTTGGTAATTAAATTTAAATGACTAAAACAAAATTAAGTTATATTTAAGTTGAATACAGTAATTAAGAATTCTCAAAAATATCTTATAATATCCAAATGAGATTTTCTTTTATTTTTTTCTATTTTTCTTATTTGGATATTCATTCAATATCAATGGATGAAGTTGTTCTACTAAGTTATACATTTATTTTTTGTTTAACTAATTCCACTTTTATAATGTGAAAAAACTAAATAAAAAATATTTATTATAAATATTTTATAGTCTATTAACTATCTTATTAAAACTATCTATCTTGTTTTACCAGAAGAAAACTATATATCTTATTAAAATAGAAATGTTGTATGAAAAGACCATTTCCATTGATTTTTACTGCTTTTAATGATATTAATGTAAAATATTTTCTAATTAGTTAATTTGAAAAAAAAATCCATATTTTTATTTTTAGTTTTACTTATAAATATACATTTTTCTTTTAATATTACAAGATCTTGTAAAGTTGCTTTAATATATAATAAATAATTATTTCTAAACTAAAAGTGAAATATAATGATATTATATATATATATATATATATATATATATATATATATTTAAATAAATAATAAATACAATTGTATCAAATAAGTATTCCAATAAATTATTAAAGTCAGTAAATTGATTTTAATATAGTTTTAAACCTTAGTAAGTTTTGTCCAAACAAATCTTAATGCATTTATAAATTAAATTATAAAACAGTACACAAATGTTATGACAAAATAAAATTTTCTTTTTATTGTACTGTGTTAAAATAATTTCTCATTTTGTGAATGCAGATAAAAATATAGTAACTTTTTATATATATTGTCATCTACACATTTTAAAGTGATATTATAACTACGTATATATACTATTATATTTTTGTAGCTGTAACTTTTTATATACCATCGACAAAAAACTTTGAATTCTTTCACTTATCGTCATCAAGATTGTAACTATACATTTATACATAAGTTCAAAAAAAAACTATACATTTATACATATACTATTATATTCTCCTTTTTAAAATACTGAAAATAGAAATGGGTCATATTGTAACTATGCATATACTACCTCGTGCTGGCGAAAATAGGGTTTTGGTAATTATTTCTGATTCAACTATGTGCTTTTGATTTTTTTTTTTCTCAATTTGTTCAGGGTTCTAGCTAGGTTTGCTTATGTTTTTTCTTTGTATTCATGAATCCGAGGTTCTCTTTCTAGAATCGTGATCTGGTGAAATTAGAAACTTTGGCATCCATGAATGAGGAGAAGGTAAAGTTTTAAAACAATAAAAATCTGTGAGAAGGTATTGGCTTATATTAACACTCTTGATTCACAGATGAAAGAAGAACAAGAGAGTGAAGATGCAGAGCTATACGATGAAGAAGGTGAAGAAAAATTTGTTAGATTCAATCAACGTAACTCCATGATTCTGTTACATCAGTTAATATATAGTTCCCTCTATTTACATTAACCAGAAGGTCCATGAACCAATCTAAATACCAAAAGTAAACCGGATAATTGAACCACATACTCTAATAGCTTATAAATTATGGCTAAAGCTTCTTGTTAAGTTGCCATGCATCTTCACTCATGATTAACCCTTTTGATCTTTGTTTTTACGTGAACGTGTGGAAGTACAAAGAAGAGTGACGAGGAGTATGGTAACAATAATATATAAGGGGAAAGCTTTAGAGAAAGAGAGGGTCCGAGTGAGTTTCGTGGACCGGACCGAGAATGATCCACGAAACAGATACGACTGTACACAGACAGCTACACTAGTAAATTCTCAAAGCCAATGTTATTGTTCTACATGAAGTACTAGTCAAGTTATCATGATCGTTGGACTTTTAAATATGCAGAGTCTCAGGTTGTGGTCTAAATACACAGAAGGTTATTTAGATTTTTGGTGAAGTTTGTTTTACAAACATTTATGATAATTAACTTAAAGAAATTATATCTATTTTTAATTTGGTGTTAGGGATAAGAAAATTATCCCATTGATCTGTTTTATTTTGGACTTTGTCAAATCGTTGTTCAATGCTATCTCACGCTCTCTTCTTTTCAGGGTTCTAGTATGTTGGATAAGCTTCAAGAAGATAACTTAGAAAACAAGTTATTCTAAAGATAAGACGAATAACTAATAGGTTTAGGATAAAGATAAATGTTCCTAAATTAACTTGTAATAGGATAAGTCAAGTAGTTTCTATTACCTATATATATAGAAATCAAAAGTGTAAGGAAATTTTAAGAAAGAAAAGATACAAGAAAGTTAAGGAGGATTAATAAAACAAAGAAACAGTTTTATTATTTTGTGTTATTGGCTACTATATTTATTAATAAAACCATGGGTCCATTTCCCCACAATCTCTAATCAAGTGTGTAATGGGTTCTTAATGTTTTTCATGTGCATGCAGCAGATACACTAATTGCCATTCGTGTCTTTAAATGACCATTTATCTGATAGCTTAAGACTCAATGATAACATGAAGTATACATTAATTCTCATTCGAATACAAAACTGTTAAAACCGGTACAAGTTTCTAACTTAGAATATGTTTTCTTTTGATTATCTAAAACACCCGTCTGGATACATACAAATACACTTAAAGGATATCACACATGCAAAGTCATTCATAAGATAATGTCGACCACACATATTTTTAAGCATACAAGACAAAGTTACATTTTAAAAAAGGGTACCAAACCTAATAACCTTTGATATTTCAAACACTTAAACTACTCCCAAAACCTTTTTTAAGTTGGGAGAATTACAAGTTTATTTATCATCACGGATGAGACTTACCACCGTGGCCCAAAGCTGCAACTTCACCATTAGAACCAACACCACCACCTCCAGACCGACCATTTCCGCTTCCATAACCATACCCACCACCACGTGCTCCTCCACCTCCGGAACCGTACCCATATCCGCTACCTGATCCAGATCCTGACCCATACCCATATCCGGATCCTCTTCCCCAACCCGTGGGAGATCTACCTGAGCCCGACCCGTAACCCCATCCTGATCCAGGAGCAGAACCCCAACCCCAATTGTACTCCCAGTTGGGCCCACGGCCCGACCCACTTTCGCCTTGGGTGTTTTGGCCTGGTGACATGTTACCTTTTGACCATGCTAATGGACGAGAAACAGAAGTCTTAACAGTGATTAAAAAGAACAAAACCAACAAGAGCCCTTTGATCATTTTCTAATTTTGTTGGTAAGTTTGTAAATGTTCTTCTACTTCTAATTCTTGTTTTGCTATGATGTTATTGTAACAAAGCTTCTCGCACCATTTATATAGGCAACAACATGAAGCATTACTGATACACAACGGTCAGTGACAAGTGGGTTTAATAGTGTGAGATGGGACAACCCACCCTTTCTGAAATTATTTTTTTTTTTTTTTTTAAATATATATATATATATATATATATATATATATATATATATATATATATATATATATATATATATATATATTCTGGGAAAAAACAGGTAAAAAGAACAAAAATACATTGCAAATGTATCTCCTACACATGTTGAGCTATACAATTTTTTGGTTATAATATTCACTTAAGACGTAGTTATCAACTGTAAATAGGCACTAACCGCCCTAACAATATACTAAGATGATCAATCATGAAGCCACAAGCTGTGAATTTTCTTATCTTTTTGTTTTAAATATCAATTACCATAACTAATCATATAGATTATCTTTATTTTCTCTACTAAGGTCGGCATTAAAATATGTCAAAATGTCAAAAGAAATGATTAGATGTTTGGTATTACTGAGCTACTTGAGTTTCTTTAAAGTAGAAAATATTATCTTCAACAAACCCTTTAAGACGCGTTAACGCCATTCCCATTTATATTTTTTTACTAATTACGGCTTGTGATTATGAAATGTTCTGCAGTATCATCATCACTTCAACAAAAATACATCCATAAAACAAAGCTATAACATCAACACCATTGATATGTAATTTTTAGAAACCCACTAGTTCATCATTATAATTAATTAGTTAAAACGATCTATTGGATTTTGCAAGATATATCGTTCATCTATTCTCTCTATTTTCTGATATCGAATTTGTCTTTGTACCACGAGAAGCCAATATATCCGCTGATTTAATTGATTAAATGGCATCTTAAGTCTATTATAATGATTTGTGGTAAGTTCAGGTTTAGTGAATGTTCTTTTTACTAAATTAATGAATGTTTTCGATCAAAATTTCAGAATAATCGAACAATAATGAGCGAACCAGATATATGGTGTTTCTTGAAAAACAAGTGAGCATATATAATAAATTACCTAGGGTCTTCTTAGCGATTGATTCATCGAACCCAATTGGAAACCTTCCAGACTAAAATTTATTTGCTAAATCAAGTTCAAATGGTCTACACTTTTCTAAGACATAACTTAAATTCAAACACTGAAATCAAGAAAGTGTTTAAGCTTGTTCATGTGTGATTTCATTATTAAACTATAATTCTAGTACGAGATTTATTGCATATGTAAGAGGTCATCATATGGCCCTACATCGGTTAGGTTTATTTATAAAATTTGCTTATATTATTAGCTCGGTGTTTTGTAAAGGTCTTTTTGTATGATGATATCATGTCTCAAGAAGTAGAACTTAGATGCAGAGGCAATAAAACATAAAATGTTTAGTGACACGAAAAAATTAACAGGCTAAATCAACTTTGTAGATCGATTCATTTTGTACGTGCAAATATATATATATATATATATATATATATATATATATTATAACTTAGTAAATGGAACACACATATAAATTGTTGATTTCAGTGATTTAAAATACATTTATAGATCAAAAAATAATTTATTTTGCAATTTTTCTGTAATTGATATCTACGGTAGTTTTGTTATATTTTGATGCTTATGATTGTTTTAAACTAATTGTATTTATACTTTAGTGATTGTATCCAACTACCAATTCTACAACTTTATACTAATCTACACGTTTTACACTAATTTTGTTATCCCATGCAACGATTTAATTAGCTCTACAGTTATACACGAAGTTTTTGGATCTAAGAAATATCTAAAGGATCCTTTTTGGAATGATGGCAACTTTTAACATATTTTCAACTGTGAAGCGGTCCACACGCACAACTTCCTACGGTGGAGCAACTCTACCATATGCTGCTATGTCTCTTTTAGGATATGATCGAATATTCATATTCATAATCTATATTGTTATACATATACATACATGTAACGGACCCAAAAAATATCTGAAAGCTCACTATACCTATATTCAAATTAGTGCATGTTATTAATAGAAAGGTTCACATAGTGTTTCTTACAACATTCCTTTAGTTTGTTTCAAAATATCTAGAAAGTGGATTACATATATGTGATGTGAATAGATCAAGTTGTGTAGTGGAGTGAACAGGTTGGAAAATCCGGACCGATACATCCAATCCATATAATTTTCTTACAAAAAAATGTCTCATCATGTGTATATATAAGCTTATGTGCCGACCAAAAAATATAACATAAGTAATATTTATATATGCCTATAAATATATATATATATATATATAGAGAGAGAGAGACATGAGCATTATAAACTTTCAGTAATTTTTATAAGTTAGTCATTTTAAAATTACTTTATATTCAACTATAACAACATTTTTATTACAAGTTTGCAATATTTTTTATAATGTAGTTATTTAAATTTTCGTTGGATTCATCACCTACATCAACATTATTACAGATATTATTTAAACTTTTTCAATATTTTATAAATTAATTAATTGTTATCATATAATTTGTTAAATAAAAATGTAATGTACATTTTAAAGTTTCGATTTGGTCCATAGTTTCATAACGAGTTCACAACATTATGTGAACCTTACCTTTTGTCACGTGCTGGACCTCACTAGTCACTACTTTCTCCACTCAGTTCCTCCAATATTACATACATAGTTAATACTTGACTGGTTTAAATGCAATAGATGTGAATGCATACGTGACAATCGTCCTTTTTTGCAGTTTTAAGTTTTATTAAACCAAGTATCAGTTCAAAAAAAAAAGAGAAAGTTTTGTCAAACTATTTATGTGATTAATATATACCAAGTTTTTTAAAAAAAATATACTAAGTTAAAACAGATGTATTTGCAAAATATTTTTGATAATAGCTGAAAATAGGTGCAACAACAATTTAAAACTGACTAAGATACATACATGATGTGTGTAATTCCATTATGTTTCATACATACGTGTTTGAAAGTCTTATTTTCGTTGGAACAATATTGGAAGTTTTTTTTTTTGGGTCATCTTATATTGAAAAGAGCATTTAACAAGGCCTTCTTAGCTAGAAAAATGTTTACAAAAACCCACCAAAACATTTAATAAAACTTGAACGAGCCCACTTATGTTTTTTTAATCCTATGTATTTTGTAAAGGCCTCTAAAGATAATATATTATCCATAACAACAAAAAAAAATCTCAACTGTGGAGAAAAAAATTCCTGCCACCACAAGTTTTTATTAAAACAAATCTTATTTTCACCAAAAAAAAAACTTTTTTTTTAATTTTAACCTACAAAAAATAAAACAAGTGTAAAATAAACAAACACAACAACCACTATAAATCTGACACGTGTAATTTAGTCAATTCAGTTCATTTAGAGTTGTCTCTCTCTCTCGTTCTCGATTTCTATTTCCCACTGTACGACCAAAACTATACCACACACACATAAAAGAACAGGCAAACTAGTTGATCTGCTACTGAAGATCTCGAAACCATGTCTTGTTTGGGTAGGATCTTGTCTGTTTCCTACCCACCAGATCCGTACGGTTCGTGTTTTTCAGTTTCAAAGCTGTCTTCACCAAGGAGAAACCGTATGCTGAGATGGCGTTTCTCGGCCTTGGACTCAGACTCTTCCTCTCTCGATTCTGATTCCTCCGACAAATTCGCTGCCGGGTAATCAGATTAAGCTCTTTTAATCGATGTTTTTGGTTCTGCCCATGTGAGTTGAATCCGTAAAGTTACAGACTTTGGAGTTTGATCGTTTTTAAAAGTTTCTGCTTTTTGGTGCAGTTTTTGTATTATAGAAGGACCTGAAACAGTACAGGACTTTGCTAAAATGCAACTACAAGAGATTCAAGATAACATTCGAAGCAGACGAAACAAGATCTTCTTGCACATGGAAGAGGTTTTAGTTTCTTAAAGTGGAAACCTTTTTTCATTAGTTTCTTAAAGTGGAAAACTAACTGTTTCCTGGAGTATGTATATAGGTACGGAGGCTAAGAATACAACAAAGGATTAGAAACACAGAACTTGGCATTGTAGACGAAGAGCAAGAACACGAGTTACCTAACTTCCCATCCTTTATTCCATTCTTACCTCCATTGGTAAGTATTAAAAACACTTTCTTTAGAGGGTTGTGTGTGTTTTGTATTGATCATTAATACATTTTCATTTTGCTAGACTGCTGCCAATTTGAGAGTCTATTACGCAACTTGCTTCTCACTCATCGCTGGGATCATCCTCTTTGGTGGCCTACTAGCTCCTACTGTAAGTCCTTTTGCTTCAATGTTGGCATAGATTACTTTGTTCTCTGTAATATTGTTTTTGATTTGTAACTTCTGCAGCTAGAGCTGAAGCTTGGTATAGGAGGCACATCATATAAAGATTTTATTCAAAGCCTTCATCTACCTATGCAATTGAGGTCTAATAGCATCTCTTTATATAAGCATTTGCAGCTTTATAGAAACGATGCTAATGTGTGTGTGTGTGTGTGTTCACTTGAATGACAGTCAAGTAGACCCAATAGTAGCGTCCTTCTCTGGAGGAGCTGTTGGTGTCATATCGGCTTTGATGGTAGTTGAAGTCAACAATGTAAAGCAGCAAGAGCACAAGAGATGCAAATACTGTCTAGGAACTGGTATTATACTTGTTCATGCTTGAGGTTTAGTTTATGGGTTTATTAACTTTTTTTTTATAATACAGGGTATCTAGCATGCGCTCGTTGCTCTAGCACAGGTGCTCTTGTTGTCACTGAACCAGTCTCAGCTATTGCTGGAGTGAATCACTCTGTATCATCATCCAAAACCGAAAGATGTTCAAACTGTTCTGGTGCTGGAAAGGTAAAACCATAAAAGACCAAAACCTAAAAGCTCAAAATTTAAGATGTGGATTCTAAGTTGTATGTGTTTGTTGTTCAGGTGATGTGCCCGACATGTCTGTGCACAGGAATGGCTATGGCTAGCGAACATGACCCTCGTATCGATCCCTTCCTTTGAATCTGCAAGTCATTCCACTTCCCCCCCCCCCTCACAAAATCTCTTTGTCATTGTAACTAAAAATGGTATGTATGTACTGATGAATAATCACAACTGTATCCTTTCATCTGTATATACACACACGATGACACATATCAAGTTATTACATAACGTTAGATTTGTCTTGTCAAAACAACATAGCGACACTGTAACACTCTAAAGCTCATAATGGTCCATAACTCCAGAGTGCTTAACTTGTAACTAATCATATATAGAGAGAGAGAAACTAAAGAGAAGCCAAACAAAAACACTCTGTTTCTAAGTGATATGTGGCTTAGAGATGAGTACACTACTTAGTGTTCTTTTTTGAGTAAGATTATGTGCTAAGATGATAATCAATTCTAAGTAATACTTTCCACTAATCTTCCAACTTACCTGATCTTTACATTGTTACTTCTTCAAGCTCCAAATTCTAGTTTACTTCCATGGAAACTTCATTAAAACTCAAATAAAAAGTACAGTACAACGGTTTGGTTTGGTAGAGCATAACCAAATTATACAATTGAAAGGGACAGAAGTTTATGTCCAAACACAGTTAGCCCAAGGAAGGAAGAACTGGATATTATTTCAAACTTGAGTCAGAAGGAACACACGAACCCCCTAGTGTCCATTTTCCTGGAGGTTGTCTGAGCTCTCAAGTATATCTTTGATGAACTTAATGAAAGAGCAGAGTCCACCAAAGAAGTTATGATCAATGACACCGTTTCCATCAAGAACATGAGCAAAATCCACCAGCTTCACTTGTGCACGCGGCGCATCAACTGATTCATTCTCATAAACCATCAAGATCGAGCAAGAGTTGAAATGGTAAAGCGTTTGTGTCTCAAACCAAGCCTTAAGCTCCAACAACTGCGCCAAGATCCCATTAGAACCTCCATAAACTTCTGACGCCAAAGCACAGTTCGGTATAGAGTTCGAGTCAGCAAGTGAGTTTGATGACACAAACTTCCTTAGAGCCATTCTAGCACCATCAACTTTGTACCCAAGAACAACCCTCTTGTCTGGTCTCCAAAAACACGACTCCTGATGGTCGAAAATCTTCAAACCCGAAACCCTAAACCCCAAAGAAACCGTGGTGGTCTCTCTATCTTTCTTGATACATTTGTCGAAATACTTTTCAGACACATCCGGATACCAAGTCCTAGACCCAATCTTAACATCCATAACCGAAGGCTTAACAAAACCAGAAACAACATCTTCAAGAACCATATGTGGAAGCTTGCCAGATCCATCAGATGCTTCAACTAGCTGAACGCCGTGATACACAGGGAAGTAACCATGGATGTGATCAGGAACATTCTTGTTGGACGAGAAAGACTCGTAGAACTTAGCCTCGTTTTCGCCACGAGCATCACCTTGAAGTGGCTTGTAGAATCTGCCTTGGTCGTCTACGAGTGGACCAAGCTTCCCATCTTTGGCAATGTGACCAGCAACTTGGTGTTCAGGGACCTTTAGCATCTTTCTGCAACACAACAAATCAGATTTTCACCAGATCAAACAAGAGACGACTGTAAAGTTTCATCCTTTAGTTTAATCAGGAGGAGAAACACATATAAACCAAACGCAGAATCCAGATACAGTTGTATATCAGAGTTCCTCGAGTTCATCGGAGAATAAAGAGAAAATGAAACAAAACCCAGAATCAAATCATGCAAAATAAAATAAAAATTGAAATCTCTAAAAAGGTAAAAAGCGTATCGAAAAGTTAAAACTTTCGATTAAAATAAGCAATGGATGAAAAGGTACGATCTTTGTTAATTGAGTTGGAGGAACACGAAGAAAGAACATCCTGCAAATGTGAAAAGATTGATCGAAAAACATTACCAAAGAACTCTTCACGGAGAGAGAATCAAACAATGAACAAAGACAGAACCACAAGTTGTGTGAGTGATTGTTGTAATGAGAAAAAAAAATATGCTAAGCTATCTTGTTGGGAAGACGAATAACTGAATCAATTCTTTTATGAAATTGGTTGAAGATACTAAACCGGACTTGTGATGAGAAAAATTACGAAAACCGGGTTTAAAGAACCGTTTTTGATTCTTTTTGTGTAACTGTTGTAATGGAGAAAATGCTAAGCTATACTTGTCTTGTCGGGAAGACGAATAACTGAATCAATTCCTTTATGCAAATGGTAGGAATACTAAACCGGATTCGTGATAAGAAAACTAATTAAAACCGGGTTTTAAAGCAAACCATTTTTTTAATTCGGAAACCGGTTTGAGTATATAGGGCTTAATCTTCTGATGATCTTTACAAATTGGCCGTCATCTTCTACCTCCGGCATGCGAAATTAGGGTTTAGGTGATGATTTCCAATTCGATTGTATTCTTTGATTATTGTTTTTTATTCAATCATCCACGGTTCTGGGTTTTTGATAAAAACCCGAACTTTAGAGCTCATTTACATAAATGTTTCTTCTTTGTATTCAGAAGCTCTGCTGATACTAAGTAAATGGATCGTTTCAAAAACGTAAGTAGAAACACGTCGGTGTTGAGTTTCCCTACACTGCTCTCGGTCTTAAGGTACGGGTTTAATATGTTTTGAAGGGTTGTGATTTGAACCATTACTGATGCAAAAGTTGTTACCTTTTTGATTCACAGGAGAAGAAGAGAAACACTTTAAGAGACTTTTTGAATGTATCAGGTCCAATGGGTGTTACACATTTCCTTATGCTAAAGAAAACAGCGTCTGCATTGTCTCTAAGAGTACTGAGAACGCCTCAGGGTCCAACTCTGACGTTTAAGATTCATCAGTATTCGTTAGCTTTGGATATAGCTCAGTCTCAGGCTAGGCCTAGATGTCCTCCAGATCTTTTCAAGAATCCCCCTTTGGTAATCAGTCTCCATCTCTATTACTTCCTAATTCAGTTTTGTCGGTTTTGCTAACAGTTGAGAGTGTTGTCTTGGTTTAGATTGTCCTTTCTGGATTTGGTACTCAGGAGCTGCATCTGAAGCTATCAACAATCATGTTTCAGAACATATTCCCAGCTATTGATATCAACACTGTAAGTTTGTTGCCAAGAACAGAAGATAATTGCAATTTTGTGATGGTGAAATAATAATAATGATTCAAGTCAAGCTCTCCACATGCCAGAGATTAGTACTATTGAACTACAACAAAGATACAAAACTCATTGATTTTCGGCATTATTCTATAAGGCTTCAGCCTGTAGGAGTGTCTCGTAGGCTCAGAAAGTTTGTGCAAACTCATGAGGCTCCTGATCTTAGAGATCTACAGGATGTTAGTGATTTTGTCACCAAGTAAGGGTCTCATTTGATTCCTCTCGATATGAATGTGAAGTTTTATCATTTTGATTGTTTTGGTGACTTTTATTTTCAGGGCTGGTTATGGATCAGAGAGTGAAGTAGATGAAGAAGCGGCAACAGTGACTCTATCATCTGATCTAGCCAGAGTTAACCGAAGTTCCACAAAGAGTGCAGTGAAACTATAAGTCTGTGTCTTTAGATGACGAGATAAATAAGTTATGTTCTTTGAATCTCTAAGTAGCCTTTTATTGTCTGGTTAAATATACATGGTTAGACTCTGTTAGATAATGTTTTTTTCGATACTATTCTATAAGCCTCATGAGTTTTGAACGAGCACATAAATTCTATTTAGTTTGCTTTGATTGAAAACGTGTAAGGAGGAAGAAGAAAAAACGTTTTGGAGCTGAGTATTCCCATTTATTATAGATTTATGAGATAGTAAGGAGATAAATATCATAAGGAGATTAGTTTAGTCTCTTAGTTACAATGTTGAAAAACAAATATGAACATCATAGGGATTTATTGACTGTAGATGACCATTCAACTTGTGAATAACTCGAACAATGTCAAATGTTTCCTCTACTTGGTGGAAACTAGTCGATAAAATAAAGTTTTCAGCGACGAGGGAGGTAAGAGTTGATACAAAAAAAAAAAAAAAAACACAATAGGTTACAGCAGAAAACACAAAATAAAATCATAAAACAACACCAAAAAGAAATTATTTTCTTTTGAAACACGTTTGCTTCTCATACTAAAACACATTTTGTCTAATTCTCACGTCTAGGTTTCCTTTTGCGAGGAGCCGCGGGTCCTTCCCTCTTCTCTCTCTCATCTTCACTATTTTCACTATTTGAGCTCTCTCCTACTTCTGCTTTCTTCTTCTTCTTCTCCACTGTTGCCGCCGCCGGCGCCGCCGCCTGTAACAAACCATTTTTTTTTCTTTAGCTTTTTTCACTTGCTTCCATATTAAAAATGCCATGAAAATTAGGCAATATTACCTTTTTGCCACCGAATATAAGCTTGATAAAGAGAGAGAAGAACACTATAACAATGGAGACTAGGACACCAATTGTTAAGTTTGGTTGTTCCTCAGCTTTCTCAATCAGTTCCTACAACACAACACCATTCTAGGGGGTCAAGTCATCATCATAACATGCAACATGGTTTGAACGAGGGAATAGAGCTTACCGTGATCTTAGTCTTGTATGCACTTAGGAAAGATATGTCTGCAACCTTGTTCAACAGGTCGAACACTACCTTCTGCAACATCATTCACATAATGTAAGTATTTATACAATAAGCCATGTGTCTATATTAATAAGACTTTGATTTTGTTGGAAAATCAATATTACCTGGTAGCTCTTGAGACCATCTGCAGATTCAGCAGCCTTCTCTTCTGCCTTTTGTTTCTCTTTCTCAACATCAAACTTAGGCTTCCAAGTTGTCTGTCTGTAACTCTCCGCCACCTTCTCGTCTTTCGCTATCAAAATGTTGTCAAACAAGATCCCGTCTTGCATTGTCCAGATCTCTATACCGATAGCTGCAATGGGTTCGTAATCAGGTCTGTCTAGCTCAAAGTAGTCAGGGTTCGGGATGTCTCTTGGTTTCCAGATTCCTTTGTAAGCAGGGTTATCTATCATAGGCGCACTCCATTTTCCCTTGTAAGCAGGGTTCCTCTTCATCGGTCTCTTCCATTCACCGCATCCTGGTGCTGTTTCACACTTGGGGTTGTCAATCTTTGGAGCCTCCCACATACCATCTTCCTCATCATCCCAATCTTCAGGTTTGGTTGCTTCTGGGTCGTCAACCTCCTCGGGTTCATCATCTAACCATCCTTCGGGTTTCTCAGCTTCTTCGTCTTCGATCTCCATGGGTGCATCCTCGTCCCAGTCTTCAGGCTTCACGGCGTTAGGGTCAGGGATCTTGGCTCTCTCATCCCAGTCTTCTGGTTTCTTGTCTTCAGGGTCAGGGATGGTCTTGTCAGGGATCAAAGCAGGCTCAAAGTCTTCTCCAGAGAGTAAGTTTGCCTTTTTCTTTTCCTCTCCATCAACCAAAATTCTAACCTCGTTGTCTGGCTTCAAGATGGCGGTGTAGACATGGGAAAGCTTGTCATAAGGAACAGAGGGAGGGAACTTGAGATGGTGCTCAACGTACTCGCCACTCTTGGGATTCTTGTGCTTCAAGATAAAATGAACTTTGTTTGTAGCTCCACACTTGTCCGGCCCAAACATGATAGAGTAAGGTGATTCACTACTGAACCCTTCAGGTGTCCATCCAGCTTCCTGAGGACGGAGGTACTTCAAGTAAGCACCACCACACTCAAGCCCTTCCTGGAAACGAACCTCATACTGAAGAACAACAATTCCTTCCTTGAGGTTTAGTGGCTCATCAAGCACTTTCACTATACCATACTTACGAGCCTTCTCGCTTACGAGAAGTCCATAATCATCATGTCCCTCACTCTTCTCATGCTTCCACACACCTGAAAACAGATAAAATGGTCTTAACAAAGAAGCTTCCATGCAAAATTGGGAGAAAGGTTCAACAACAAGAGCAAGATTCAAGTTTTAAACACACAAAAACATTCTTTAAAGCCTTGGCAAATCTGTGTATAAAAACCAAAACTATAAAAGAAAAACATTTTGCATTATAAGATCAACCATTCAACATCATAACGTGAGATGACCATTTATACTACTACTATAGTCAAGATTCGATTCAACATTCTCGATTTGATTCCTCTATACGTTGAGTGCAACACATTACAACTCAGTTGATTCAAACTTCACATCAACATTCTCGATTTGATTCCTCTATATGTATGGATCATTCAAATTAGGCAGATCGGAACAACACAATACAAACAGTGAGAGTGTACATATATACAACCAACCAACAATACCTTCGTAATCGCCATTCTTCGAGACGATCCAGCGACCATCAAATGCCTCATCGAACGATTCATACAACACCTGAACAAGAGAAAAAACGAAACTCAGATCTAAATCTTCAGATCTACCGAGAAAAACAGAAATTACCGTTTGATCGTCACAGTAGCAAAGCTTCTGGAGCGAAACGAAAGCTAAGATAAGCAAAACGGCGGAGACTAGCTGCCGGTCTCTCATCATCGGGAATCTTAACGGTGGTTCGCCGGAGAGTAGAGAGGATTCTAATTTTCGAGATAGTTTTTGAGTTTCTATGAATAATTTATATATTCAATCCCGTAGACTCGGTAGAGTGTGTTCAATCTGTTGTTTCCACCAATGAAATGGCTCGCCACGCGATGGTGACCAATGATAAAGCGCCACGTCGATTAAAATGAGCTCACCTACGTGCGTAGTTACACGTGCGCGTTACGGCTAGTTGAAGTTAGTTATTGGGCTGGGCTAACTAAAGAACTTGAAAGTCTCTAATGGAAGGAGAGACTTCTAACTCTATATGCAATTCTAAATTTTCTAATGGGCCTACTGATAGTTAACCTGGGGTTTTGTTTAGTAATTTGATTTACTTATTTAGGAGTGTTGATGGGAACTAAATTTGGAATGATTGTTAGAATTTTCAAATTGTATGTCTATTGGTTAATGGAGTTTGATATTATTACTAAAATTAAGTTTACTGGTCTGATGATTATTTAATGATATACATAATTTATTGTTATTCAAAAAAATTAATTTTTAAAATTTTAATCAAAATCTAGTGTTATTGGAATCTAGTGTTACTGGAACTTAGATATTAACAATTTAACTCATAAAATAAAGCTTACAAAATATTATCTATATCCTCAATATTTAGCACAGTAAAAGTTTTTGTACAAATATCTCAATAAATCTGTATACCTATTAATAAATCATTTTTCCTGAATTCAAAAATCTATATTTCATAATATAAAAATATTAATAAATCTTTGTTCAAACTATTGGACTAAAATGGCTTTCCACAATCTTGTTTTGTTTATATGGAAGAAAGAAGAGCTCATCTATAACTATTTATGAAGTTACATAACAATTTTGCTTTAATGGTACCAATTGGTCGATGAACTAAAATATTGCATTATCATCAATGCAAATGTATAAAAAAAAAACAGAAGTGGAACACTAGTTACTTTATCACCAAACAGTAGTAACAAAAACTTGTACGTCACATAGTTCACGAGAATTGAGCTTGTCCACTTCATTGTTTCCCCATGCATAAAACGTAACGTACATCATTCTCTCAACATATGCAGTTATTATTTCAATACTAAAACGTCACTTACTCTTTGCTACTATTAGTTTTTGTGAGGCCAAACTTTCGAATAGAAAATGGGTGTATTCCCTAGATTTGGTAGATGGATCAACCAGAACAGTAAACAGACTCTTATGGTCAGCTTTTCATATCCATCAATCATAAGACCCGAAGATGTCAAAAACATGTTTTATTATGTTTGTTGTATGTAGGCCGAGTCCAAGAGATCTGAAAATATCGACTCAGAGAAAGAAGACTTTGAATTACCTGAGAAGCTCTATCATGATGTAAAAGAGGAGCTGAGGCAACGAGATCTTTGGCATGAAGCAGAGAAGAAGCATCCATGGCATAATGCATCTCCTAAGATCAAGGTATAAGAGAAAGATCACACCAAACAAAATACAAATACACATAGAATCATCAATAACAAAGATCCTGATTTTTTTATTTTTTTATGTTTTTGATGGTTGAAGGTGACACATGAAAATGGTTTTTACCATATGAACATAGAAATGACCGTAGGGCTGACTCCTGAGTTGCTCTACAACTTTTTGATTGATCCAGATAGCGGCACATTTTTTGATTTTCACAAGATGCGTCAACTTATGGTTTCTTTTTCTAATCATCAAATGATTTCCATGTGGTATAAATTATAATACAGCAATAATAAATACTTGAGACTATGATTATTATTTTTCTTGATGAAAGGAAAACAAATCAAGAAAGGTTTTGCTTGAGAAAGGTCCAAGGCAAGTAACGAGTGTGGAGAAATCTGTGGCTTGTAACGTATTTGGGGTATATATACCTATCTCGATGAATCTAATCGTCGATGAAGACAGTAAAGATCATATAGTAAGAAGCTTCTTATCTCACAAGAATCAACCACTTTTTTTTGTATTGGTGAAAACCTAAAAACATGATTAACCTTGGTCTATTAAAGTGAGATTTTTAACTTTTCTAAAAGACGTTTTTTAACTTTTAGCTCTTAACCAAAAATGTAAAAAAAAAAAAAAATTACGTTAAAAACCCCAACTTAAGAGATCGGAGTTAATCATAGACTAATTCAGATTTCTCTTTTTTGCTTATTTGTGGACAGACACTATATGAGAAAGAGAAAGGACGATTTATGAAAGAACTCAAGGGTGACTATAAACTGGAGCCTGTCTTTGTAGATAAAGAACGTTTTTGCAAAAAGAAAATACCAAAGACTCGAGAAGAGTATAAGAAATGTAGTGGTGGTAAAGGAAAGGTTGCGGCAAAACTGACACTAGACCAATCCTTTCAGCCATATCCTCCTTTCAATCTACCGCCGCTTTCTTGGTTCATCCGTGGGCTAACCATCAAAACCTCCAAAGCTCTGCTTGCATCGGTTCAGGACCAGTCTATTGCAATGCGAACGGCTATACCCCTGCAGCCAGAAGAAAGCAAGTAACAAACACCGATGTTTAGTTGGCATAGTGGTAAAGGGGTTACAGCTGTAGCTACCGTCACCGGAGTTCAACTCATGTTGGGAGAAATTATTTACAATGCTTGGGTTTCCGGCAAAGAGGTGAAACCATTTTTTTTACCAAAAAGAAAAAAAAAACAAGTAACAAACATGGAAAACACTAGCCGCAATGGTTTATAAACTAATAATATTCTCAATAGTATAATATTCTCAATAGTATAAGAATACAATAAAAAATAACCAAAATATGTAATTTTGTGTATTAAGAAAATTTATAATAATAAAATTCCAATTCAGCTTAAACAATTAAAATATATATATTAGCATGTAGAAACATATCAAATATTGTATTATATTGGGAAAATTTTAGTTCTACCACAAATTTGATATTATTTTTAAATTTACCATTAATGAATGACTATTTTCAGAAATACCCTAAACTTATGATGAAATAGACTAAACTAATTTTTCTAAATATTTATAAACAATTAAAAACTCAACTTCACCCTTTAAAACTAAACCCTAAACAATAATCACTAAGTGTAAAATAAAATGTTAATATATTTTTGATTAAAAGTTTTTTTAAAAAGTGGTATTTAATTTGTGATATTCTTAGCATTTTTTCTATTATATTATATTATATTAAAATTTTAAAATTATTCGTTTTCGCGAATTCAAAGACATATACAAGCTTCAATGTGCATGACTCTTTAATTACTTTTTCTCTTAACTAAAATAAATATACAATGAAAAATCTCCAACCGGTTGTAAGTTTGCGTAGCCTGCTTGTATTGTTCTTGGGTTGATTAGTGTTTCATCTGAGTTTTATGCTCATAATGTTGTTTTCTTTTTGGAATAAGATCTCCATTCAGTCAAATTAAAACAATTATGTAAAAATTCACCTATGAGCTACAAGTGGCTTTTATTTTAATATAGTAGGATAATTATTAGTAAATTGTTTTTACTGAATTCAAGACCTAGATTGCATGATATAAAAATATTACTTCATTTGTTTCATATTAAGTGTCATTTTAGATTTATGCACACAGATTAAAAAAACAATTAATTTTGCATATTTTCTATATAAAACACACAATTACCATACACGTAATTATATTTCAACCAATAGAGAAATAAATTACATTATGAAATTAATAAATTTTGCATCAAAAATCAAAAAAGACATTTATTTTGTAACAAAAAAAATTGTTAAAACGACACTTAATATGAAACGGATGGAGTAGTAAATTTTTGATCAAACTATTGGACTAAAATGGATTCCACAATCTTATTTTGTTTATATGGAAGGAAGAAGATTACATGGAAGGAAGAAGAGATCTCCTATAACTTTTTATGAAGTTACATAACATTTTTTCTTTAATGGTACAAATTGGTCGATTGTCAAAAAAAATTGCAATTGCATTAACCTCAATGGAAATGTTGAAATTGCATTAACCTCAGAGCTATTGAGAAGCTGCGAAGTGAGATCGCAGCTGCAAGGAGCAGGAGAACCAAACATGCTACTATGTTTCCTAATATATATATGAGCTTTCATTTCATATCAACTGTTTCTTGATGCTGAATCAACTTGAAAGGTCACGCGACTAGATCGACTTCATCACGTTGAGGGTAAACAACATCGAGTCTCATCATACTCTTGTACTGGTCAGGCACCGGTGCACCACCTTGCACACACAACTCCACAACCGCAGGAGCTTTCCCGTAAAACCTCTGCAAGCTATTGTCAAGAGCAGAAGCATTTGGATCCCGAACATGCCACACATAGTTCGGACCGACCACATCGTCAATAGTCGCTTCTTGCCACGCGTGCATTCCGTCTCGCATCTGATGCTTTGTCGCTTTGCACATCTTCACTTTGTGTCCCTTTGGACCTACTTGAATCTCTGGACAGTAACCACAAGTCCACACTTTGTACCTCTCCATCAGTTCCTTGACCCCTGTGACCATTTCAAACCATGAGTCCATCGTCTCGATGCTTAGTTCCTTCAAACTCTTGTTCTCTGCACTGCAATGATCATCTTCTTGTAAAGGTATAGGAACTGCGGTTTCTGAGTTCTCGTTATTGACTTCCTCAAAATCTACAATCCGTCCTTCAATGCTGTAAACAGGTTTGGATCTTCGTTTTGATGGGAACTTCTCGAGGTCCACGCCTGCCTGTATGCATAACTCGAGAACAGCAGAGATTTTAGGGACGGTGAACCTCTCGTCGTGGATAACTCGCGGTTTGACAGCACGGTCATAGAGGTGAAAACATTTTGGGAAGAGGACTACATCGCTGGCTCTTCCTCTTTTCCATACATGAGTTGCATTTCTTGAACCGCTTCCGGGGCCTGTGCAAGTCCTGATTCCATGACCTTCCTTGCCAATGTGCACCTCAGAGCAGAATCTGAGAACAATGAACATAGTTAACTCAGAGGCGTTTTAAGCTCCAAAACTAGATAAAACCAACTAGTCATTGTTTTCATCATTTTGTCTGCATTTTCCCCTATACACATTTCAAATCGTAAACGCAATTTAACAATAGAAACTTGATTAAACACTAAAGTTTGTGATTTCATTTGAAAGAACACATTACTAATAACATAAACATGCAAATTCAACAAATGTCTTCACACAAACCTCAACAAAATTCACCATGTCTTATTTAAACTCATCGAGACCGAAAAAACTATTGGCGAAACAGAGACTACTCTGCCTATTCTCCTGCACATTACTATCTCAGTACCTGTCAGCTAACTCACTTGTTTCAGCTCAAGAACAACAACACCATATCACACCGATACAAAGAACTAGAGATTACAATTTCATATAGATACATAACTTAAAGCTCAATTCATGATCTCATGAATCATAGAGACTCATCACGTCTTCATACAAAGCTCAACAATAATCGGCACATCTACCTCACAACTCTCGTTTCTCTTATATATACTCATACAAAGACTTCTCTATCTACTCTTCTGCACACTATCTCAGACTCTGTACACACTATCTATAGATTATTCAGCTCAAGAACAACAAGACAAATATCAAACTGTATCTATCTCCAAGTGCTTTTATAGTGATTCTAATGATCAAATTGAGCAGTAATTCATATAAATCCAGAATCTAAGCTAAATTGATTGCATAAGTATAACCTGCAGCGATGAACAGAAACATGATGATGAATGATCCTAGAGAGCCCGGAGAGCAACGAGGCGCGGCATCGGTGAACTCCGTGAGCCACGTGGACGAGTTCCGGTACGAGTAAACCGTTATCCGGCGGATCTTCCAGGACTCGACATGGCTGCGATTTTCTGAGGTGTTTCTCCTCCTTGGCGCGACGAATCAACTCCTTCATGGGAGTGGGGTAAGGCTTCCTCTCGGATTTATCCTTCCGTGGCTTGGGTACATCGGCGTAGAGAGGATCGTCGTCGAGATTGGTTAGGGGTTTGATGGATGAAGATGAGAAATGAGATTTGTTGATTGCGAAGAGTGAGATTTGCACTATCCGATTTGTTCTCTGCATCTTGATCAAATGCACACAACCTGTTCGATAGAATTTTCCATAGTGCTCAATATCCAAAACCAAACCGAACCGAAAATTTTAAAAATGATTCTGAAATTAACCGAATAACATTTGGTTCACTTCTGTTCGGTTATCAACTAATTTTAGTTTTCAATTTCGAAACTAAAATTTGTTTTTTTTTAAATGAAAATTCGGTTTAAATCAGTTATAATCAGGTATTTCTAGTTAAATTTCGTTATTTTGGTTAAGTTTTAAGTGCAGCTCTTTCAAATAGTTTTAAAATTTTTATCACCAAAATAATCTTTAAAAAGTAATTAAAATAGTTTTTATTTTAAAATTTTTAACTTTTTATTTTGTAAAATTTTAAATTTCATTTTTAAAACCTTATCTATAACTATAAGTCATAAGCATTTATTAGTTAATCCTAAAAATATAAATATATATTTACACTTTTTAATCAACTCTCAAAAATTAGAGTTAAAATCAGGTATTTCTAATTAAATTTAGTTAATTGATTATTAGTTAAAATTGATCCAATTTAGTATAAACCAATTTAGTTTTGATGTAATTTAAAAATAATAATAATAATTCAGTTAACCGTTCGGTTCGTTAAACCAAAAGCCAAGAGTTTCTGTCTGGTTCTGTCGGAATCCGCAGGGCTACTGAATAGCATGTGCGTTCGGGTTTTTGTCAGTTTTTTCGGTTATGATTTCAGTTTCAATTTGAATATTTTAATTTTCCTAATATTGTTTGGGCTATTGGGCATCTGAGCCCAACCACTTACGGGCACGTAACAACCATTTAAAAGCCAAAATATCTATCACATGAATTATAATTCCAGATTATTTCCATGTTAAAACAAAATTTAAGATATTATTTTAGACGAAGTGGTATGTTATTATGTATCGAAGAGACATTGAATTAAATAATACTCATGTAGGTCTCAAGAAAATTCATGTGGAGAGGTTATGATGAAGATCCCCACTAGAGTGTGAAGTTTCAAATGGTGCATGAATGTTTACCCAAATACATAGTGTGTGAAATGCATGGTTTGACCAAGTTTATTTCTTATTTTGTTCTAACATGAGTCGAATAAAAGTTAGAAAAGTCGACGAGTATGATGGGTAAACGTCTAATAATGACAAATCATTTGCTTAGAATTATAAAACGTGTTAATTCCACAACATGAAAGACATCTACATATTATCTCGTTGGTATTATAATTACAGATAATTATGATCAGGATCAGATGTCATGTAGGCATAATTTAATAAAATATATTGATTTTAGTCTCTAAAATTCTTAAAGGCTATATACATAGATTTTTTTGTTATGTAAAAATTTTAGTGAGTTTTTATAATCCTTAAATTTCAGATCTAGTTTTAATTATGATTTTTGAAGTATCTAAAAATATGTTACAAACTCATAATAGTCTATCTATTCCAAGTTTAATAAAAATAGTATAAAATTGTAATTCGAGATTAATAATTTTATACGTTAAGATTTAGGATCTTGAGTTTCAAATTTAATATTTAGTCATTAATGTTTCACTAAAGACGTCTTTATCATTAAAATTGTAAATATAATGTTAATTAACCATGGATAAAGCAATATGTTATCTATGAAAATTGCATTCTAAATCTTTAAATATAATAACGTGGACAAATAATCATATATAGTTGTTGTGATATCTAGTGTAAGTACAATGGTACACCTTTTTATTTGACGTTTTGAAGTAATACGCACATCTTATAAAAATATTTAATTATTAGAAAATTAAATAAAATATTATTAATTTATAACTATATAACTTAACAAAAATCATATAATAAAGATCAATGCATTTTATATTAAAAATTGAGTATCATATAATTTGAAAAAAAAACTCTAAAATGTTACCTATTAAAAGATAGAGGGAATATCGTAATTGTAACTCGAGTTCAATATTATGGACACTATTTAAATAGCATAAACCGACAACATTGAAGCACTGTCGGTGGGGAAGAACCCGTGTATAAACTATGATTGCTACAGATAATTAAGAAAATTATTTTTGTCGTATGTTTTAATAATTTGACCCGATCGATCAAATACATAAGCTTATATATTTTAAATCAGAATGCTGATTGATGACAATACTTAGAGATAATCAAATATGTTATCTCTAATTGACTTGTTAGTGGAAGTTAGGTTGGATGGTGAAGCCATCTGATTAATTTAACATTGAAGATAATCTAGATTTTAATTATCCTATGATTTTAAGTCTATCTGACGTACATTGTCGGCTAAATTTATGGGTTTAGTCTGCTTTTTATGTGGAAATTTCTGAGCTTCCTTAATTGTAATTTTATATAGAATGGTATTGATATTAAATTTTATCTGGAAAACTGTATTGGTGTTAAAAAAAGTTCTAATTAAAATGTACGGTAATTTACAAATAATAAATAATTTAACAAATAACACTATGCTTTTACATTGACTACATTGACTACCATCAAAAGATAGTGCTATACTTTATTTCTTTAACATTGTAGAAAATCATTTTCTTAAAACTAATTGCAATTTGTTGTCAACGATAATACATGTGATTAAAGATGCAGGTAGGTAGGGTGCTTTATATGGCTGGACCGTTTTAAAGTTTTTTTTGAAACTTTGATCCGTTTTAAAGTTAGTGTTACGGTTTTTTTCCAGCTTTTAGATATGATTCTCACTTTTTCTTTGATAAAGATAGAAAAGTCATTAACAAAAATTATAACTCAATGATTAGGGATAATTAGTTGAAGAAGGTAATAATGTAAACGTAACATATAAGGGTATGACTGGATGACTAAATATCTTGAAGTAAATTTATTTTACTTTGTAACCTAATTAATTATTACCAGTCAATTTAAATATAACATAAACATTTTCTTTTTTTTTTCTTTTTTTTTTTGAACTTACAACATAAACATTTTCTGTTATACTTTTTAGTCAAAATGTTAAAAAGCTTTCCATTTTTTTAACATAATGAAAGATAAATGTTTTTTCTTTATCGGAACCGATCAAATAACTAATAGGGTTTATAAAAAAAACAAAGATCCCGATTTTTTAGTTTTACATTATATTTTAATGTTTCTTGATTAAAGTTTAGTTAAATCATACTAATACTTAATAGCTGAAAATGATTGTTATATGTCTTCCAATCAAATTCATAATACGTTCAAGTATTCCAGACTATTTAAAAAAATAGAAATAGTTTAATAAATATATCTTTAGTTTAAAAGCAAACTAATTAACGTATTTTAATATTTTAGAATAAGCACGGAAAGTTAGTGTTGGTCTGTAGGTTAGGGTTCAAAGAGGGGAGAGATTAGCAGAAAGGAAGCATTAGAGAGTGACCCATTATTAAATTAGTGCTCCTTAATCTGGCAACACGTATAGGTCCCATGTGTACCCACTTCACATCATTTAAAAAATAATCAACTTTTTTCGTAAACTAAACAATAATTAACTAGGTTCAAGAAAACACAGTCCAGTTAATTAAATTAATTTGTATTAATATACTCTCCTCCCCCCCCCTTTACTATGACAATTCAACAACCACTCTGTTTGTTTTGTAATTACATGTTTATTGAAGATCTCTTATCATGAGGTTCTTAGTTTTTATAAGAAACATTTTTTAATTTTTAACTAAAAAAACTTAAGAATCGTATTTTAAATAAGAGATCTAATAGACGTTTCTTAGCATAAAAAAAATAAAAAAAAATGTAAAATTAGAAGTTAAGAATCTCACCCTAAAAAACTCGGATAAACATGCTTTAAAAGACTAATGGTTAACCGGATAACATCTTGTCATGACAGATTAACAGTGTTAGGGAAGTATTCCTTTTTTGCCAGCAAAAAAAACAATTAAATATTTTCTGTTGCAATGAGGTTTACAGTAGAAAGTGACATGATTTTTTTTTTAATTTTGATATTATTCTATCGATCTCATATGAAAAAAAAACTCAAACTATGCCGTATTATTTTGATAATCGAATAATACAGTTTACATAATTGTGGATACCAAACAAATTCTTATTTTGTGGTAAAATGGTAAATTCCAAACAATAGTATATCTTAATTAGAAAGACAAAATAAGACCTATTATCTCAGTGGTCTTTATCTTACAAACGACTGTCAAAAAATCGTAGGTTTGACTATTTATCACCATGTAACGTGGTGATATTATCTCAAAAAAAATATTAAAGGTTTTTTTCTAGATTTAAGTCACCTCATACGATGGGAACAAGTACTATAAAAAAAATTACCCAAAACAATTTTTTTATAAAAAAGTAAACTAGAAGCACATTTTGCTCGTTTTCTATCAACCCCATTCCAACTTGAACCATGGACCGATCACGAAGAACATAGGAACAAAAGTAAATAAAAAGTAGATGGCTATGTTGTTAGAAATTGACAATAAAGGAAACATTCACGTGTATATGTGAGCATGTACTACCATTACACACATCTCGATAGTGCTGTATCCGGTAATGTCCATTACAAAGAAATTAAATATTAGAGAAAAAATTATTTGTATTTTCTTACTTTGAATTTACGTATTATTCACTTATCTTTTTAACCAGTTTTGATAACCATTTTATTTTTCCCAACCTCCGTATTAAATATTGCACTACTAGTTTCAATTATAGGTCTATCACTATGTACATATCCGAGTAATAGTCCAACAATTTACATAAAACACATATTTTATGTTATGAAAGGAGATACTTGAAGTTAAAATATGTGATTTTTTCTTTTAACTGAAAGAGGTGTCGTGGATTTAGAAAGGTTTGCACACACACTGGTAATTATAACATAGTGGTGCCGTGGATTTAGAAAGGTGATAGACACCCTGAATTTGACATTTACCTTCTTAAATATATTTGTTTGTATGATCAAACGATATAAATATTGGAAAAAATACTATTTTACCATAAATTTGATATTATTTTGTAAATTTATTTTCAGTGAATGATAAATTTTAAAAATATTTCAAAATTATGGTAAAATATGCTAGATTATTTTTTCTAAATATTATAAAACATTTAGAAACTCAACCCCACCCCTTCAACACTAAACTCAAAACAACAATTACTAAAATATAAACTCAAATATTAATATATTTTTAATTAAAAATATTTTTGCAAAGTGATATTTAATTTGTGTTATTCTTGTAAATTTTTCATAAATATTTAATTTCATTGTGAGCAACCGGTTCCATTTGATACCAATAAATATTTTTTTAGAATCTTTTTAAAATATTTATCAGTTTTCATGTTTTTGTTTCAAATATTTATCAGTTTTCATATTTTTGTTTATTAAAAAGGAAAATTCCTACACTGTTTGCGTTCAGACCACACACCTCTAGCAAGTGCCATATGAACACGTGAATTTTCTCCTCCCAATTTCTCATCCGTGACTGGTTCACATATCTTCTCCTCGACATATTATCTATTATACTTGTTTAATGAAATTTTAGTTCCATATTTATTCTGTATTATTATATATTTGCGGCGTTATATATAAATAATATAACCAAAAGCTCTTGGTCTAGTGGTAAAGGAATTCCAGCTGGAGTGTCCGCCATGGGTTCGAGTCACCTTGGCCACATTCCCGCCTATGTCCGTGCGTGTCCGGATGGAAGGCTTCGTGGGGATTAGTGTGGATTTACCGCTTGGGACCCCCCACGGTTATCAAAAAAAAATATATATATATATAGATAATACTCCCTCCGTTTTTTTATATTTGACGTTCTAGGATTATACACGTAGATTAAGAAATATTTAATTTTTTATCATTTTCTAAACAAAAACATCATTAATTGTTTACCTAACCACAATTCAACCAATAATAAAATAGAAGTTATTATATCATTGGTCATCTAATATTAATTACTAATAAATTTTACATAGAAAATTGAAAACGTCAAATAATTTGGAACAAAAAATTTCCCTTAAAACGTCAATTAATAAAAAACGGAGGGAGTATTTCTTTTGGTAAATTCCAACGATTTTTCATGCTTTACGTTATGTTAACAATAAAAGACAAGTCTACATTTGCCTTGATCGCTAATCATAGCAAACAACAAAAGACAACGTGATCTATCTGTCTATATTGTCACGCATTACATTAGAAATCGAAATGTAATACTTTTTGTTAAGTTTTTTAAGTGATAAATGTTTTTTTTTTATAAACATCTTTAAACAAAAATATGAAAACTGATAAATATTTAAATGTTTTAAAAAAGAATGTAGCATTGACACTAAATGGAGGAAGAAAAAAATTGAGGTTAAATGTTCATATAATTACAATTGATAACTCGAGGATCCCCTAAGTACATGAAAACTGAGGGCATATATAATGTTTGTATGATTCAAGTTTAGAGATCGAAAATCATCACAGTTACTTATTTAAACAAACTAGGTGATATATTAGCATGGTCGGTCGTATACCAAGTCGGATTAATCATTGGTTTTAAATTTTTATTTTTTTTGAAAAAAATATAAGTTTCTAAATTCGTAAAATGAATTATTAAAAAATATTTTAAACCTCTAAATTTTAGAGTAGACCCTGGATATTAGTATGGCGTGGCTACATGTCAGCAAACTGCATGCATGGCGAATGGGCCGTTTCATATTAAGCTAAATGATTTCTATTAAACGTGTCTTGTGTTAAATGAAAACGTCAATTGTACAAACTCTAACGTTTAATTATTGTTTCATATAATATTTCGACAATTCTTTTCATTTTTTGTAGGGTATTATCTAACTTTTAACCTAATTAAGAAAAAAAACACAATAACGAAACGTCTTTGTTTATCCATTAAAAGGAAAACAGGGTAAATTAAATACGATAATTCACGACACGAAAATGCCTTAAGGCGCACGATAGCCAGAAGAGCGTGGAAAATGACACCAAAATATATCAAAGAATACTAAAATGCGCAGATTTTGATGGCGCCACGTAGCTATTAACTTCTCTCTACGTCCACCGAGACCTGCCTGTTCACAGCACGACAAAGCCACTTCCCGATAAAAACACAACACCTTTCCCCTTGACGCTGTACAAACACCGTTATCTTTTCAAGACCAATAAATGCTCAAAACGTGTTGACGCCGTTAGTCCTTCTAACAAACTAAAGCAGCCTTTATTTCTTGCTAATCTATATTACTACCCATCTAAACATTAAAACTTTCACTTTTAATTTTCTCTCCCCCAAGTTTCAACCGATGGTTTAATGTTTTTTTTTGGGGGTCAAAAGAGATGGTTAATTTTCAACTACGTGTTCTTGAAGTTACTGATTATGGTAATGATTCAAATATTACTTAACCTACTGTACCATAGTAAGTAAATATGTATTTTTCGATTTATTTTACAAGAGTTTTTTTTTCTAACACCATAAAATTCGATTGTATATATAATATTTTTAAATCTAAAATCACAACTTAGAATATTAATTTTATTTTAACGATCATTCAAACCAAATTTTTTAACACATAAGCTCAATTTTTCCAATTAAACTAACAACTTTTAGTGAAATAAAAGTTTTTGTTATTAAAAATGTATATTAATTAACATATTTGCAAAAATTATATTAATATTTTTTTTGTTTCTAGATACATTTGAATATTATAATTTTTTATTTAACTTATGTTATTTTGCATATCTAACGAGTAACAAATATAAAACAAACAAATTAAAATATAGTGTTCACATTTTTCTTTCGCTATGATATGTATCGGTTCAATAACAATTTTTATCTAGTTGAACTGTTTTAAATAGAAAATATATTGTTAACATTTCTTAATATTAATAATAACATCAATCGCATAAATATGATCGATAATATAATAGACTTGAAAAAACATTAAACATTTCGAGTTTAAAACCTATCATATTAGATATATCTACTTGTGTGGTCAGATAATACACATATATATATATATATATATATATAATCTTTATTTTAAAGAAAAGAGAAGTATAAAAAAAATCTATTACACAAAAGTCATTGTAGGACCATTTCAATAATTTGTTATTATGACATTTTTTATTATTTACTTTAATCAAGTAAATATATATACATTTAAAATCTTAATGACTCAATTTTAATTACAAATTAAATTATTTTTAGTTTAAACAAAATCAGTTGAGGAAAATCTAACAAAATCTAATTAAAATGTTTTAATGCTTTTATAAAATAGTGCATTATTTAATTTCGTAATTAGTATTATTAATAATATTGTAAATTAATTTTAAGTAAAATTTAAGAAACAAGAATAAAATTATATGTTATCTTTTATAAATATTATAATTATAGTTTATTGGTATTAAAATAGAAGTATTATATGAAATAAATGTTTTCATTTAAATAAATAAATATCATTCACTATTAAATTAGTGTTATGTTTTTTTGAGACTCAAAAAAATATAAAATTACTAAATTTTTAATATCAAAATATAAATTATATAACTAACCTTTAATTCATGTGTTATTCACAAATATGCTATTAGAAAACTCAAGAATTTAACAATTTATTTAAAATATTAATAACAAATCAATTTAAATATAAATTTTAATGTTTATAAATAGGTTGAAAAAATATAAAAAATATTTATCAAAAAAGTCAACTATTTTTATTGTAATTAATGCACTATCATAAAATAATGTCGGATAAGAAATATAAATAATAAGATTATAGAGTAACACAATATATAACACTAAAATGTAAATTATATGTTTAAAATGTTTACTATAATATCAAAATTTACGTTTATAAAATAAACAAAAACTCGTAAGGATGTGCGGGTCAAAGTCCAGTGTGGTCTATTTGATAATAGTAAACAAATTTTGTCAGTGGAGTAGTCGATTGAATTTGGGTCTCCCATACCCGAGATTATTAAAAAAAAAAAGAATAAATAATAAGGGAGGAAAGACAATAATATCGTGACTTGTCTATAGCATTGTGATGTCGCGGACCCTGGTCCCCCGGATATGGTTACAACCGGATATAGCCGGTGTGAAAGGGAGAATGGTAACCGGTGAATGCCGGTTTTTGACTACACTGGTTAAGCCTTTGGTCGCCTCACACCCAGAAAAAAAGAAAAAGATAAGAAAGAAAACACAAAGAGAGAGAAAGTAGAGAGAAGAAGAGTAAAAAGGTCGCTTTCCTCCGACGAACAAACGTCCGTAATTCCGACAAGACGACGACGAGTGAAGGAGAGAGCACACGGAGCTGCTAAATCGAGGTGAAAATTGGTTTGATTCTAAGGGTTCATCTCTCTGCTAGCTCTATTAGGTAAATGTAACGAGTGGTGATTGTGTGTTGCTACATAGATAGAGACGAAGGAAAGGATTGGGATGAAACAGATCTGAGAATTTGAGCTATGTCGAGTTCTGAGGTCTCTATGAGAGCTAATCGTGGAGGAGATAACTTGAACAGTGACGTAAACGTCTCCGTTTCCGGCGAGGGGCAAAAAGGTCATTCCAACCGTGTTGGTGAGTCTCCGTTTCTGACTTTTCTCTTTAGCTTCGTTTTGTTTTGTTTACAGACTCGACTTTTCTTCTTAACAGTGGACCCTGAAGCTGCTCTCTACAGAGAGCTGTGGCACGCTTGTGCTGGTCCTCTCGTGACTGTGCCTCGACAAGATGACCGAGTCTTTTACTTCCCTCAGGGACACATCGAGCAGGTTAGTGTTTTTATTACTGAGATTATTTCTTGTTATTTATTTTTTAATTGTCGTTTTCTTGATGAATTAGGTGGAAGCGTCGACTAACCAAGCAGCAGAACAGCAGATGCCTCTCTATGATCTTCCATCTAAGCTCCTTTGTCGTGTTATTAATGTTGATTTAAAGGTACTTACTTCATTGTAATAGTTTGGTTTTTGAGTCTTGAATTGTCAGCTAACTATTGGAATTTTACAGGCAGAGGTTGATACTGACGAAGTTTATGCGCAGATCACTCTTCTTCCCGAGGCTATTGTGAGTTGTGTGTTTTCTAATTCGTATAGGATGCTGATCTTCAAGAAACTGATTTTTTTTTTGACTTACAGCAAGACGAGAATGCTATTGAGAAAGAGTCGCCTCCTCCTCCGCCACCAAGGTTCCAGGTGCACTCGTTCTGTAAAACCTTGACTGCTTCGGACACAAGTACACATGGTGGGTTTTCTGTGCTTAGGCGGCATGCGGATGAGTGTCTCCCACCCCTGGTTGGTGTTTCAGTTGCTTCTTCTAACTCAGCTTTCCTGAATTTTGGTATTTAGTTCACTCCTTGTGTTTCTTTTATCAGGATATGTCACGTCAACCTCCTACTCAAGAGTTAGTTGCAAAAGATTTGCATGCAAATGAGTGGCGTTTCAGACATATTTTCCGAGGTATAGGAAACGTATTATCAGTATCTTTTTAATTTCTGTTTTTTGGATCTTTGTGTCATCAACGTTCTTTGGTGGTTAATGTTTGTATCAGGTCAACCACGAAGGCATTTGCTTCAGAGTGGATGGAGCGTGTTTGTTAGCTCCAAGAGGCTGCTTGCTGGCGATGCATTTATATTTCTAAGGTTTGTGGATTTTTTATGTTCAGTATGTTCTTGACTACAGTTGTATATTTTTGTTTCATTGATGTCAAATTTCTTATTGTTCTGTAGGGGTGAGAATGGAGAATTACGAGTGGGTGTAAGGCGTGCAATGCGACAGCAAGGAAATGTGCCATCGTCTGTTATATCGAGCCACAGCATGCATCTTGGAGTATTGGCTACCGCATGGCACGCCATTTCAACAGGAACCATGTTTTCAGTCTATTATAAGCCAAGGTTTGTTTGGTTTTGCTAATAATAAGACAGCTTTTGATCCTTTGCTGTTTTATTTATGTTTGATGTCTGCAAGTTCCTTACTAAATGTTCATGCATTGTGGTTTTGTTCGCAACAGGACAAGCCCATCTGAGTTTATTGTTCCGTTTGATCAGTATATGGAGTCTGTGAAAAATAACTACTCCATAGGCATGAGATTTAAAATGAGATTTGAAGGCGAAGAGGCTCCTGAGCAGAGGTAAAGTATCACTGTTAAGGGTATTCTCTTATCTGATTTCCTGATAGGATATAGCTCATAGACTGTATTGATTTATATTAGATTTACTGGCACAATTGTTGGGATTGAAGACTCTGACCCCACGAGATGGGCAAAATCAAAGTGGAGATCCCTCAAGGTAGATGACCTATATTGTAGTCAAGATCAAGACACTATTCTTATAGTGAATGAAGGCTAAATGTTTAATTTTTTTGCAGGTAAGATGGGATGAGACCTCTAGTATTCCTCGCCCTGATAGGGTATCTCCCTGGAAGATAGAGCCAGCTCTTGCTCCCCCGGCTTTGAATCCTGTTCCCATGTCCAGGCCGAAGAGGCCCAGATCCAACATAGCTCCTGCATCTCCTGACTCTTCCATGCTCATAAGAGAAGGTATATTCTCCATTTCAGTGCGTCTGACTATATTTTAGTATGCGAAAATTAGTTATTGGAAGTGGAAGACTAATACATTGTCCACTAATCAGGCTCATCTAAGGCAAACATAGACCGTTTACCGGCAAGTGGACTTTCAAGGGTCTTGCAAGGTCAAGAATACCCGACCTTGAGAACGAAACATACTGAGAGTGTAGAGTGCGATGCTCCTGAGAGTTCTGTTGTGTGGCAATCCTCAGCGGATGATGACAAGGTGGATGTGGTTTCGGCTTCTAGAAGATATGAGAACTGGATGTCCTCAGGAAGGCATGAACCTGCTTACACGGATTTGCTTTCTGGCTTTGGGGGGAACATAGATCCATTGCAGGGTCATCAGATACCTTCTTATGACCATTCATCATTACCTTATGTCGCCGGAAAGAAATTCATTGGTGACCAGGATGGCAAGTTTGATTATTTTGCTAACCAGTGGCAGATGATGCACTCTGGTCTTTCCCTGAAGTTACCTGAATCTCCTAAGGTCCCTGCAACATCTGATTCCTTTTTCCAAGGGCGAGGAAATGGCAAATATGGAGAATATCCAGTGCTTCATTCTTTGCCGACTGAGAACGCTGGTGGTAATTGGCCAATACGTCCACGTGCTTTGAATTATCTTGAGGAAGTGGTTCGTGCTCAGGCGCAACCTCAGGCTAGGGAGCATGTAACACAACGACCTGCGATGGTACAAGAGGAGACAGCAAAGTCAAGAGACGGGAACTGCAGGCTTTTTGGCATTCCTCTGGTCAACAATGTTAATGGGACTGATTCAACTATGTCACCGAGAAACAACTTCAATGATACTGCAAGGCTTACGCAGATAGCAACTCCAAAGGTTCAGGATCTTTCGGATCAGTCAAAAGGGTCGAAATCAACAAATGATCAACGTGAACAAGGAAGATCATTTCAAGCTAATCATCCTCTTCCGAAGGATGTTCATTCTAAAACAAACTCAAGTAGGAGTTGCACAAAGGTGAGTATTTTTTTATTTTATTTTTGATATTATCCCACACAAATAGTATGAGGTTGTAGGAACCGTTGATGCAATTCTTGACTAACAACCCTGCACATTGGTTTTATTTTGTAAAGGTTCAGAAGCAGGGCATTGCACTTGGCCGGTCAGTGGATCTGTCAAAGTTCCAGAACTACGAGGAGTTAATAGCTGAGTTGGATAAGATGTTTGAGTTCAACGGAGAGTTGATGGCTCCTAAGAAGGATTGGCTAATAGTTTACACAGATGATGATGATGATATGATGCTTGTTGGAGACGATCCTTGGCAGTAAGATATTGCTTCTTTTTCAATCTTCTATACGTCAATGTATATATATATATATATCTGCTGGTACTTTTCCCTTTTTAACAATGAGACAATAATGATTTATTGGCAGGGAGTTTTGTGGAATGGTTCGTAAAATCTCCATATACACGAAAGAGGAAGTAAGGAAGATGAACCCGGGAACACTAAGCTGTAGGAGCGAGGAAGAAGCAGTTGCTGGGGAAGGGGGATCAGATGCAAAGGACGCCAAGTCTGCATCGAATCCTTCACTGTCCAGCGCCGGACACTCTTAAAAAAGAAAAAGAAAAAGAAAAACACCCTTTTGCTACAAGCCGAGGTATGTATAATATTATGTTAAATGTATGCTTTCTGAGTAAATAGATCGCTAGTGAGACAAGGCAACACACAGAACCAAGTTTATATCATTACCATACAAATAATATATGGTATTTTTGTAACGCAGGGGAAGAGAGGTAGGAACATAATTCAAGAAGAGTTCGATGATGGTCGAGACTGGAGAGTAAAAAGGGATTATGTGGGTGGGTAAGAAATGATAATTAAAAATGCAATTTTTGAAGTATTTTGTTGGGCACTTAGGTTATTAGCATCTTCCACCATCCTATAATCTAATAATAATAATAATGAAATATAAATATATATATTATAAAGTAAGCAAAAAAAGGGTTAGAGGTATTATATGGTAGAATATGGAAAGGGTATTTTATAAGTAGAAAAAGATGGTGTGGAGTTGTAGATGGAGTTCGGTTCTTTGCTTATATGTAATTTCTTTTTCTTTCATCAAATGATCACTTGAAAGTCTTTATTGTTTATATATTCATCTCAATGTACATAAGGTTTTTAAGATTTTTTAAAATATTATTCGAAATCTGATCCTCTCTACCTGTTTAAATAGTATTATGAGGTTTAATCTGATTTGGGTAAAGTTCAACAAAGATAAAAGAACAGAGTAGTATTATAAGTGTTTAATCTGATATCACCATGATCGATTGGCAACCGTTAGATCTTATGATACCGTGACAATATTTTGATTATAAAGGTCATTTTAATTTTGGATCGTTTGATTAAGAGGTAGGATCTACGACGCGTGTAGATTCTTATGCATTGTGTTATATGATGTACCAATGATTGTATATGAGTGGGCTACGACAAATATCCACTGACACAAAAAGTGAATTTATAATTCCTCTAATGGGCTTAAACCGATAAGTTCTTTAGGCCCATTTTTGTTCATCGAGCAGCTTTAGAACTCTACTTAAAACGGTCTGGAGGTCAAACCTAAGTGCACAACCAACGTGCCTTGTTTAGGAGATGATTAAAGAAAAGCTCGCGTACTTTTTTTTCTGCCATGAAGACACACCGCACGGACGAAAATTATAGACAATGTGGATCTGCGAGATAGACATGAAAGGTTGCAGAGTTTGTCTGCTTAAACTTTTGGTCCATGTTGGTCTTGTGCATAATGCACATTGTAATTGGTTTTGTTTTATCAATTAATCACACTGAAGTTTGTTTAGTTGTTAGAGCTTTCCCGCTTTAATTACATTTATAGATCGTGGTTACTCGGTTAACTAAAGAAAAACTTATAGCAAATGCTCATTTAATACGTACTATAAGATTTGAACACCAATAGAAGACTTGGCCAAAAGCCCTTTTTATTTGCATCCACTCAAACTCAAACACACAATTATGTTTTATATATTACGAAACCTCTAGAAAATAATATCACAATGATGCATAAAATATGTTTAAATCTATCAACCAAGTTAGCCATCTTCAGATATGATCTTAGATCACCGACCAAATTAAAGATGAACGACTAAAAACAAAACAAAACAAAAAATCCGTCAAGTTGTATTAAATGAAAGCCAATATAATAGGTTTTTGGATTATAAAATCATCTCAACTCTTAAAAAGAGCCACAACTATTTTTAAAACTATTTAAAAAATTCTAAGAAAACTATTTTAAATTCTTGATTTTCTTAATAACGTTTCGTGCGCCACGATGTGCATATGAAACACTTGATGGATGATGCTTATATAATAAAAAAAACGTTGAAACTTTCTGCCGTTATTGACACAATATAAGCCTCTAGAATTGGGACTGCTTTTGTAGAGTATGGACTGCTTCTAGTAATTTTCTCAATTTCATTTTAACCGTTAGTCCTCGCTCTTTTCCGCACGCCATTGACAATAGAGATTCCCATTATTTTCATCGTCAATTATTTTTCTAGTCTCACCACTTTTCCCAAATCCAAATTGTACATCAACACGATATAGGCAGACAAATCTAAGAATCTAACTAAACGGAAAAGCACTTTGATGATACTTTTATAAATAGTAATTTGATGATGTGCTATCTTCGTATCAAGCCACCTTAACGAGAGGCTATTTTAATGCCAAACTCAAATTATTATATTCATTATTGTATTTTTTTTTGTGTCAATAATCACATTTAGTAGTTTGTCATTCATAAATGGTTTGTTATCTTTTTGATTAAAGTACCTATCATCGGTTAGAGAATCAGATCCACCATCTGCTAATGTGTATATTTGGCTTTTTTTGTAAGGTTTCTACAACGTACTACTTACGTTATTGCTGAAAGGGTCACGATTATGAACAAGAGACTTTGCTATGCATTTATCACTATATAGAAATTCAATAAGATGCGATATATATATAGGAGAAATACATCTTTCTTTGATATAAGTTTCTTTCTTCAAATTATCATAACGTATGTACTTGCTCTCCCCTCTTAATTGATTCCTAATATTTAATATGCACAATAGATAGTTGAACAATATTGGTTAATTACGTAAATCATATGCTCTCCTCAAATGTTATGACTAGTGTATATGTACACGACATGATAGGAACAAACAACCGCTACGATGACAATTGGTTAGATTTTTTAAAAAATCCAAAATATAAATATTAGTCGAAAAGACGTTGAAAAACATCAAAACATTGGTAACACTAGGTGAACCACTTGTTTTTAAATATATTGTAATTTGAGAATTTAGAAAGTCATCAAGTTAATAAAGTAATCAAAAAAAGTTGGTAGTTGGAGCGTTGGCTTTTGTAGGAGTTAGTATAACTTAACGTGACATTCAACGGCGGGCTACTTTGGAAGGCTACGTTTAATGGACCTTCAATTAGCTAATCACACTACACATCATAACCTGTTTACGTACATTTAAATTTTTAGCAATAACATATACAAATATATATTCAATATCTTCTACCAAGAGTGTTAGCTGATATAGATACAAAACTATACTAAAACAAGATATAAACTCATTATAATCAGTATGATTCAGAAAAGTATTCAATTTATTTCACGAATTTATAAGTATTCGGTTCAAAAAAATATAAATTTGTTTTTTCCCAATGCAATTGTTTTATCTTATTTACTTGTTTATCAATATTAGTTAAAACAATTACCATTGAAATATATTAAATTCTTTTAAATTTATGGTATTAAAGCGTTATTTTTGGTATTGTAAATTTATCTTTAAAATATGTGAAAAGCGAAAATTTTCTATATTCATGAAACGGAGAATATAGTTAAAAAGTGGCATAAAATGTATAATCTCCTTTGTTGATAAAACAAAAAATGTATAATCTCCTTTAGTGAGTCACGACCGTTGACCTGCACCACAATAAACCAAAATCTCCAAACCCAACCAACACAACACAGAACCTCCTTAGCTCTAAAGACGAAAGTACCCTCACATATGTCACCAGTATATAAATAAACCTACTCGATCGCATGTCAAACACAACCAGTAACGGAGAGAAAGTTCCAAAAAGACATGGGAGGTTCAAGAACAGCTTCTTCAGACATAAGTGCATGGTGTTCTGCTGTTGTGTTGTTGTCTTTAATACTTTTGTTATCAGTTCGAGAGAACAATGCTTCTAATTATGGTTCGGTGAGAGGGTCTCAGTTCTCGGAGAAGCCATGCGAAGAGATTTACGTCGTCGGAGAAGGAGAAACGCTTCACACCATCGGAGATAAATGCGGCGACCCGTTTATAGTTGAGAGAAACCCGCATATCCATGACCCGGATGATGTCTTTCCGGGTCTTGTTCTCAGGATCGCACCTTTTTACTTCTCTAGAAAAGTTTAACATATTATTAAAAACGTTTTTTTGTTTCTTTTAATTTTGTTTGAAGCATACTTTATACTCTGTAAGTATGTATGTATTGATGTATATATTAAATATATTTTAAAACGAATACACAGATTTGAACGAAACAGAGCAAAAGCAGAGTTTACCATGAGTTTACTTACTCATGTTAATAGGACTTGCATGATCATTTAGAAAAATATTTAGGTGTAAATGATATTAGTGATAGTTTCAGGGCTTTGGATTGTAAATTTCAATAAGAAAAAGTCTCAATTATGTAGCTGGTTACTGTCTTAAGATTTTGGTCGTCGGTTTGTGCCGGTTTTATGAAGCGAATTATTTTATGGGTTTCTTCTGGGCTGAGCCCACTAAGACAGTTCAGTATGGACTTTAATTTTTTTCAATTGACTGTATAATAAAAAAAACAACCTGAATCAGAAAGGTTTTTGTTCATGAGATGTTTGGGCTTGAGAAAGTTTTATTTTTGTTCATGAGATGTTATCAGCTCTTGATGGCAATCTATTTGAGAGATATTAGAGAGCAAGATGTGTCTCTTGCGAACCAACTGTTATGACCGTTGAAGTCTGATTTATGAAGTGAAGCCCAAACTGAAGATTATTATATAAATCTTATTGTGATAAGGATTAGCTGGTTTAGATATATATCATAAGATTTAGATAAGTTAAATTCTTAGTTGGGATAGATCTAAGTCTTATGTATATATACAAATCTCTTGTAAGTCATTAAGACAACACAATAATATTTATATTCTATTCTATTTTACACAATCTCTTGAAGAAGTTATGATGAAGAAGCGTAAGATGTCTCATGACGTAGAATGCATGGAACATGAGCAGCAACTACACGGGAGACCAAGCAAATCACTAGACAACAAGAACGATGACTTTGTAACGAGCAGCTAGTCAAATGACACAGTTTTGTCTCTTCATAAAAGGATAAATCAAGAGATCACATTCTTGTCGAAACGATCCGTTCTAGTCTTATATGGAATAACCCTTCAAAAAGGATATGCCATTATCAGTTTTTATTCCAAATGTTTTACTTTCACAATTTCAAAACTCTAATTATTTTCAGACAAAGATTAAGCACATTTTCTTTTCATTTTCAAGGAAAAGAATCATTCTAGTACTCGCCGCATATATATGAAACAATGAATATGTTACATGTGTGTGTGAAGAATGTATATGCATATGAAAATTAAAATGCTTCATTAGTAGAGCATCACCATAAATGGCTTCATTATGAAGCAAAATAGTGAGAGACATGAGAAGCAGCATCATCAAAAGGCAAAAACACTTGGAAAAAAAAAGAAAAATGGGGATGGATATCCATGGAATAAGCCCATCAAAGCATCTCTTCTATTCTATTCTCTCAATCACTCATATGTCAAAAAGTCACCATTATTTGAATGAAAAACTTATATATATATACTGAGCCCATGAGTCCATATGTAACCAACCAACCTTCTCTCGTAGCAAAAAAAAGAAGAAGAAGAAGCCACACCAGAGGAGGAGAAAGTTAACAATAAGAGGAGTAGTAATAGGGCATCTTTCTATTGGCACGAGACAGTGAGATTTACTCTCTTCTTTTGTGTGTGTTCATGGCTATTTGGCTCTGTCACTTGCCAAAGGAGAGTTGCCCTGTCACTGCTTCCGCTTAAACACAATCTGCAAACCTGTTTCTACATGTCCCAAGAACTGAGATTAAGATACATATAACGTGTAAGTTTTCAGTTTACTCATTTTCCCTTTTCTTCTTTTCTTTTCCCCACCTGTAAACCCCCAAAAAAAAAACAATTAATACAAAAGCCTTTTCACAGAAAAGAAAAAAGAAAACGCTATCGAACTTCTCATAATCTTGATTAGTGAGGTTTTAAAACATATAATATGTACACTGATTGATTGTTACAGACTAGGTGTAGGGCACAATGCGAGTCGTACACCGTAATGGATCATGGAGTCATGGGCTATTCAACCTTCTAGATCAGAGAAACATGTGGTTCTTCAAACTTATCTTTCTACTCTTCTCCTGAATGAGTCAGGTGATTCTAACGAGTAGGTTATTGATCAGGTGATGTTAAGGATACATTACACTCTAAGCCTTTATTCTCTGTTGTATCACTTATAAGTTATAGCATATGTTCAGCTATGGTTCAGGGTCACTTCCTCCTATTTTCTGTTTGACAAATTAGTTGAAAATAATCTTTAGTATGAATGTAATATAGGCGGAATTATGGGCTAGACCCAAAACACACAAAAACCTGAATGGGCTTGTTTTTTTTTGGTTCTCATGCAATTCACTAAAAAGCCTTTGTTCCAAAGAAACTACTATTTCATAATTTTTATAAAATAGAACGGCAAAAATATCCAAAATTGTTTAATGCTCCAAGTATGTGATTCAGAAAGAAACAGTAAATGTCCTGGTGAAACCAATAAGTGCAAGACACGTGACAAAGCACTGACATTGTACGATGATGTCCATGACCATTTTGATACTGTTTCTTTTTGGCGTGCTTCTCCTTACGATACTGTTTTTCCTCTCCTACTTGTCTTAAAATACTTAAATAAAGAGGCAAAAGTGTACTAATTTTTCTAAACACTAACCATTGAGATAGTGACAAATTGCACCCTCTCTATTTCCTATTTATGATCAGTTCATTAGGAACTCGTCACAATGCTATTCCTCACAGTCACACCATGGTCAAGAATATCATTTTCGTTTCAATATTTAATAAGAATATTTCACAGTAGTATCCCTTTTTGTGATACATGTAAAAATCATGGACAAGTAAACATCTTTGGATTAAGTTTGTAAGGAAGATTTGAATTAATTTTCTTCTCTATACGTTGATGTGGTGTTTCGTTTGTATACATATTTATATTTCCTATGAAATCCTGTATTTTATATTGAATTCGTGAATATAAATGTTTCTTTTAGGCAGGACAGGCCCCAGATGGCAAATCATTCAAACTGTCACTAGGGCTCTAGTCTAAAGAGGCAGTTTTAGTTTGATTTCTTATTAAGGTATATATATATATATATAAATAAATTTAATTTTTTTTTGTTCTAATAATATTTTGTTAGGCAATTTTGGTTACAAGCATCATGTTTGGAACCTTGTAATTACTTTAAACAAAGGTATGCACTTAGACATGATTGGTGATGATTTGCTTATAGAAATAAAAAAATTCAGATAATCAATAATAAAAAAGTTATAAAATCTATTGAAATACTTAACTTTGAAATTGAATAATGTTATCAAAACGTAGATTTTTTAAAAAAAAAATCAAAGTTGATATTGTTAAAGATTATTTATGGTCTAACATGCCATAGGAGAGATTAAATGGATTGACTTTGTTATCAATTTGACACATGTATGATTTAAATATTTGACTATATAAATATATTGAATGGTTATAAGAAAAAAATATATTTTAAATTTACTGTTGTTATAAACAGTTTATTGGACTCTATTCTTTTATGAAAAATAACTTGTTTATATTGTTATTGTTTTATAGTTTTGGATAAATTGTTTCGGCCAATGTATAACATTAGACCGGCACTAGTGTTAGGAGATGTACATCTCTCACCCATTTTAGCATCTTTAGAGCATGATTAATGGGAGCTCTTAAGAGGGGCTCTTGCACTGTTCGCGGGCCCCACTTACATGTGGGACCCATGAACAGTGCAAGAACCGTTTTTTAAAACTCTTAAATAAGAACCATTTTTGGAGAGTTTCTTACACTGTTTGCGGGCCCCACTGCCACGTGGCGATCCGTAATTGGTTCGTTTTTTAATTTTTTTTTAAAAAAAAGAAAAAAAATAGGAACCCCACTAGGGGTTCCTGGATAATCATGCTCTTAGAGCATAGCTAAAAGAATACGCATCTTTAGGGGTGCTGCAACACTAAAAAGCTAGAAATAAAAGACTTAGGGCATGTTTATTGCAGGTCTCTTAGCATAGGGTTCTTAGCTTTTCTAAGAGACGTATCTTAACTTTAACTAAGAAAACTTAAGAACCGTCTCTTAAATAAGAGACCTAAGAGACGTCTCTTAACGGGAAAATTAAAAAAAAAAAATAAAAAAAAAAACGTGAAATTATAAGTTAAGAACCCCGCCTAAGAGACCGTGGATAAACATGACCTAATAAGAATATTAGGTCATGTTATTCCTCACAGTCACACCATGGTCAAGAATATCATTTTCGTTTCAATATTTAATAAGAATATTTCACAGTAGTATCCCTTTTTGTAATACATGTATTAATCATGGACAAGTAAACATCTTTGGATTAAGTTTGTAAGGAATATTTGAATTAATTTCTTCTCTATACGTTGATGTGGTGTTTCATTTGTATACATATTTATATTTCCTATGAAATCCTGTATTTTACATTGAATTCGTGAATATAAATGTTTCTTTTAGGCAGGACAGGCCCCAGATGGCAAATCATTCAAACTGTCACTAGGGCTCTAGTATAAAGAGGCAGATTTAGTTTAATTTCTTATTAAGGTATATATATATATAAATAAAATTTATAATTTTTTGTTCTAATAATATTTTGTTAGGCAATTTTAGTTATAAGCATCATGTTTGGAACCTTGTAATTACTTAAGCATTTAGACATGATTGGTGATGATTTGTTTATAGAAATAAAAAAAATTCGATGATCAATAATAAAAAAGTTAGGAAGTCTACTGAAATACTTAATTTTGAATGAATACTGTTATCAAAACTTAAAAAAACGTTTTTCAAAAAAAAATTAAAGTTGAAATGGCTAAAGATTATTTACGGTCTAACATGCCATATGAGAGATTAAATGGAATAACTTTGTTATCAATTGACACAACACATGTATGATTTAAATATTTGACTATATAAATATGTTGAATGGTTTTATAAGAAAAAAATGTAAGAAAACTATATTGCTAGTATTTTAAATTTACTGTTTTTATAAACAGTTTATTGGATTCTATTCTTTTATGAAAAAATTAACTTGTTTATATTGTTATTGTTTTATAGTTTTGGATAAATTGTTTTGGCCAATGTATAACATTAGACCGGCACTAGTGTTAGGAGTTGTACATCTCTCACCTATTTTAGCATCTTTAGAGCATGATTAATGGGAGCTCTTAAGAGGGGCTCTTGCACTGTTCGCGGGCCCCACTTACATGTGGGACCCATGAACAGTGCAAGAACCGCTTCTTAAAACTCTTAAATAAGAATCGTTTTTGGAGAGTTTCTTACACTGTTTGCGGGCCCCACTGCCACGTGGCGATCCGTAATTGGTTCGTTTTTTAATTTTTTTTTAATTTTTTTTTTAAAAAAAAAAAAAAAATAGGAACCCCACTAGGGGTTCCTGGATAATCATGCTCTTAGAGCATAGCTAAAAGAATACGCATCTTTAGGGGTGCTGCAACACTAAAAAGCTAGAAATAAAAGACTTAGGGCATGTTTATTGCAGGTCTCTTAGCATAGGGTTCTTAGCTTTTCTAAGAGATGTATCTTAACTTTAACTAAGAAAACTTAAGAACCGTCTCTTAAATAAGAGACCTAAGAGACGTCTCTTAACGGGAAAATTAAAAAAAAAAATAAAAAAAAAAACGTGAAATTATAAGTTAAGAACCCCGCCTAAGAGACCGTGGATAAACATGACCTTAGAGCACCATTAAGGGGGTGCTTAATAGGGTGATTAATGGGGGTGCTTGATGGGTGGACCCACCAAAACCATAAGCACCACCTCTTAAACATCCTAATTAAGCATCAGCTCTTATACTGTTCACGCGTCTCACTCACACATGACAGTCTGTGATTAGTTCGTTTTAATTTTTTTTTTAAAATAAAAAAAATAAAGAAAAAAATAAATAAACACCCCATTTGGGGGTGTTAGGGTTGAAGATACTCTTATCAAAGGTGCTGCAAGCTAAGTCGTGTCTACTTTGAAGAGAATAGCATTGGTTTTGGACTTTCCTATAACAAGTAAATCTTGTAGAAGTATTCTAATTAACCAAATGGGGTTGCTTTCTGTCTAGGCAAGAATGCTCATGCGAAAAATTTAAATATGTAACAAACCTTAGAAGCTAGAACATCCAAAAAGAGGAATCATATGTATGCTTCATAAGTTTTAACGAATTTTTAAAGTCCAGTAAACTCTCTTAAATAAATCTAACAAATTTTTAAAGTCCAGTAAACTCTCTTAAATAAATCTAACTCTTCCTTAATTTCTAAGAGCATCATTATCCATAAGAACCTCATTTGGGGTTCTTAATTTTTATTTTTTTTACTATTTTTTTTAAAAAGAAAAAGAAAATAAAAGAAACCAATCGCAAGCCGCTACGTGTCAGTAAGGCCTGCGAACAGTGTATGAAACCATCAAAAACATGTTTTTATTTAGGGATTTTAAAAGATGATTTTTGCACTGTTCACGAGACCCCATGTGTCAGTAGGATCCGCGAACAGTACAAGAAATCCATTTAAAAAACTGGGATAAAGATGCTCTAACTGCTTTGTTCTTTAGTAAATACGACATTCTTAACAGTTCGAACACAAACAACTATTTATTTAGTACAATTCCTCACTCTCTCCCAAAATTTTCTGTATTAGTGGAAACTTTCAGATATTCGTCTTTCTTTATTTCCTCGTATTTTTTGCCAGAACAGGGTGAATATTGTTTTTTTTTTCTGTTGACAATAAGGCACAGGCCATATGGATCTTTCCTAATGCTTAGTATAATCTATATTTTAATATTTATATTTCATACGGCATTATTCTAATGTAAAATTTGAACCTGCCAGGACGGGCTTTTTTCTCAGTTATTTATCAAAACTGAAATAAGGCCATTATTCTAATTGTTTGTCTTTTTTTTTTGCAACACAACTATAATTGTTACTTGGTCAAAAAACCTATAGTTGTTACTATAATTATCTCTTAACTTCGGTCATATTTTTATCGCAGAATATTGTTAATCATCATAGTTTTTTCTAAGTAACTTGAGAGAGAAATGTCTAATATAAGTTTCTAACTATTTCGTCAATTTAGAAGACATGAAAATATTAGACGGTGTTAAATATTATAGTAATGTAATCATAGATTTGTTGAATATTATTTTTTCTGCTGAAAAATATGAATCAATAAAAAGAAAATCTCGCTGGTTGTTTTTATGAAATAGAAAACAAAAATTGTCATGTTTCTTTTTGTGGCATCCAATTATCCTTCCATGTGGTGAGGAGAAGATATGGACATGATATAGATATATTCTATACATAATTTTATCATTATCAAGAATACAAATAAAATTAGGAATAACATCATTTCATTGTGGCCCATACCAAAAAGAAAATAAATAAAACATCAATAAACTTGCCCTTTCCTTTCCTCACAGACCATTCTAGGGTTCCTAAAAATTCCCACTTACCTTTTTCTCTTTCCATTTTTGTCGAATTTCAGCTCTTTCTTCTCTTCATCAACTTTGATTCTCCTTTGAATCTATCAACAAATCTCTCACAATGATCATTTTCCTAAGAAATTCTTGATTTAAAATTAAAATTTTCTTCACTACTGCTTACCTCTTCTTTAGTTTTCTGCCGACACATAAACCTTATTTTGACTGAGATCTCTCTCTCTTTTACGACTCTGGTCATGTTAAACGGTCACTGGCTGGTTTAGGGTTACAATCTTTACAGATCTTGTGGTCGAGCAAAAAAGTCAAAAGAGGAAAAATGGTGAGAGGAAAGATAGAGATGAAAAAAATAGAAAACCCAACGAGTAGACAAGTGACATTCTCAAAAAGAAGAAATGGTTTGTTGAAGAAAGCTTATGAGCTCTCCGTACTCTGCGATGCACAAGTCTCTCTCATCGTCTTCTCTCAAAGAGGAAGGCTTTACGAATTCTCTAGCTCTGAGTATGCTTCTTTAATTTCTTCTCAGTTCTTTAATTTACTTTTATTTTACTGTTTTGTACTATTATTTTGTCAATTAGGCCTGTGTCTGGTCTGATATTTTTTCTGAATCGCAATGGACTAAAGCTTCTATCTTAGATTTTGGTACTTGATAAGATTAGATCCTTGTCTGAATCCTAAAGATTTCTTTCTTCTCCCCCTCCCCCTATTAATACAACTTTGATATTTTATATATTCAAATATTCACTTGGTGAGGAATCTATATAAACTCCTTTTCCTGATCTACCTGAACTTTTCATTTAAGCTATGTATATGTCTAGGGTTTCAAAGTTTTCTTGAAAGTATGAACAGAAAACAACATAGGGACTAGCTTTAAATGGGAATCAAACACTAGAACTTAGACGATTATTTAGTGTGATCCGTACCAACTTGCTCATTTTTACCCATTTATCTATTGATAATGAAAATAAGTTTTACTTTTTCTTGCCCCTAGTTAGGTTTGTGTCCTATCGTTTTTGGTTTTCGTTATGACTTTATTTGGGCTCCACTCTTTGTGGGCAGACTAATTATGTGTGCTCTTCTCCATTTGATCAAGATGTTCAGTCCATACATATTTCTTTATGTATAGATCATGTGTTTTGGAGTAATACTTTATAAATCAATAAGAAACCTATAAAAGCTGGACCAAAAGAAAACAATCAAATTAAGCCTGTCACCAAAGATAGATCCAAGTAGATGAGGCTGTGATTATTTGTTCTATGGAAGTAATTTTATTTTGTTAATTATAGGTTAGCAAATGGACTAATATGGCTCTAAATTCAATTATTCGATTTTGGGAAAAAATTGCAAAAACATTTTGAATTTAACTACTAAAGAAGACATTGTAAGAAGAGTCATGATGCATTCATATGGCAGGAGTTTAAATAGTTACCTGTATATAGAGTATTAATTATTACCAACAGCCAAAAGATATTGTAGTACAACTTGTGAGAGATAGGGCGTTAGGTGAATCTTTACTAAAAAAAGCTATAGATTTACAGGTTTCGTAGATAGAGCACACGTGTTATCTTAAATCTCAGATGTAATAAATTGAATTAGAGATTAAACACATGAACAATGAAAATATAGGTACATGAGTTCTAATCTTTTAAAAGCTTTTTGATCATCAGCATGCAGAATACAATCGAGCGTTACCGCAAGTACACAAAAGACCATGAAACCAGCAACCACGACTCAGAAATTTACATCCAGGTTTGTTACCAAACTTTTCTTCTTTTCAGAATTACGTACATGGTATCTTTTGGCTGATGTCTTAGAGATTTACATAACTTCATGATGTTGATTCTTTTTTTTTTTAAAAAAATTTCCTGGCCAACCAAACTAAATGTTGAAAGATATGCTAGCACTAGGCAAAATGTAGAACACTTGATACGATTTTAAAATGATGGTGTTCAACAGTTTGTATTGTCATATATACAAAGATGGTTATACTTCTTTTTGCCTCCTATGATTTCGTTTTGTGGGCGTAATGTAGCAACTGAAGCAAGAAGCAAGCCACATGATCGCAAAGATTGAACTCCTTGAGTTTCATAAGCGGTATAATGCCTTAGCCTTTCTTTTCTTTATTTCTTTTTCTGATTCCACCATCTTTTAGATTTAACTTTAAACTTAAACACCCAAAACCTGACCATAATATATAGCGCCATTATTTGTTAGCGGCTTCTTGGTGTATTTAAGAATTAATCTTTACTGAATGCCCCAATAATTATTATTGGTACAAAACCCTTGTTACCAATATATATATATATATATATATATATATATATATTAAGTTGAATTAATATATTTAGATTTTCAACTGATGGTAGTATATTTCACAATTAGTATGGATTTTCTTAGAAATCTAAATTTCTATTAAAAAATACGCATCATACTACGCACGTTACAATCTGCAGTAGTGGAAAATGGATCCAAGAAAAAGCTATCTATGGTATCATATAAAAGAACTCTTATAGAGTCTTACAAAATTATGCAGTCATTAACTCCATTTTGCGTGTGTATAGGAAACTATTGGGTCAAGAACTTGCTTCTTGTTCTCTACAAGAACTTCAAGAAATTGATAGTCAACTCCAAAGAAGTTTGGGCGAGGTTCGAGCAAGAAAGGTATACACTTCATCTATCTTAGTGTAATTTCTATATTAGTGTTTTTTTTTTGTTAGCATAGAAATGAAAATAGTTGGAATGTCTATAGGCTCAGATGTTCAAGGAGCAGTTGGGGAAGCTAAAAGCAAAGGTACAATTCTATTTACTATGGTAATAATTTATGTGTGTATATTTAGTTTTGTAACTTTTGATAGCATTATATATTAATGGTAAGATTATGTGGCTTCGTTTCAGGAAAAACAATTATTAGAAGAGAATGTCCAGTTACATCAAAAGGTAATTCATCTCCATTCCCTCCAGACATCTGTATATGTTGATACAGTCCAACTTGATTACATATATTATGAATTAAGATGCTGCAAATATTATCTAAAGACCTCTAATTTTTGCGATGGAAAATTTAATTTCAAATGTTTTATTTTGTGAATTTTCTAAATTAGGTCAAGCGATTCTTTTTTCTTAAGTTTATTATTACATGAATTTTTTTTGTTTCATGGATTTCAAAGAAACGTGAGATTTGTTTTCTCTTAGTTTTGCGTACAATTTTTCAAAGTGTAGAAATTAACATATACTATTTTGGATATCAACTTCATTAATTTTATCATCTTTTTTTTTCTAGAGACAACTTCATATAATAGTTTTATGTGGTTGATGAAATTGCAATCTATGTTATGAACAGAATGTTATAGATCCATGGAGAGGGTCGATTGATCAACCAAAGAAATTCAGAGTTATAGACCTAAATTTGTAAGTAGAGCTGATCTATTTCTTGGCTTGCCAGAAAATATCGCAAATAAAATTATACTGTATGTTTGTTTATTAATTCTTAAAATTGTCTTGTAAATTGCGAGGAATTATTTGTGATATTTTCTTATGATTGTAGTCCTTACACCATTAATAAGAGAATAATAGCTATAATCAAAAGTTCTTATTTTAAAATATAGTTAATTAAGAAATGCCTTATTGACTTATACTAGGATGGACAAATGGAACTTAAAGTTTTTTTAAAAAATAAATAAATTTACTAAAAAAAAGAAAAGTTGTGTTCATATTTTTTATATGAAACTTAAAGAAACTAGTTTATGTCCTAGTAGTTCTATTTGATACAATTCCAATGACACAAAATTTTAATCTATATTAATAAATAAAAGGAATACTTTGGGCTTCTGAGGTTATCCACCTCAGCTACAAACCAGATATTTAATCAATAGACTCAACTTGAGCAGGCCCAATCATTATGTGTTAAATTCTGCAATTTACAAGGCCGGAGTTAGTTTTGTGTTATTGGAATTATATCTTTTCAAGCTTTAAGTTTGCTTTCTGGTTAACCACAATTGATTGGTCGAGGCTCAGTGACGTCCCTCGCTCACCAAACACATTCTTCACCTGAAGCGCATGATCACTGGAGAGATTATTACATATTGCAATAACCATGAGTTTCCTTAAACCAAAAACAAACATGAGTTTCATGGAAGGTGGCATTTATGTATGAAAACATTTCTTCAAGTTTTCTTTATTTCATTTAATTTCAACTTTGATTAAGAATATTACGCTTAAAGAGTACTCTCGGAAACTTCAAATTTACAGTAAAGTCTGGAAATAATATGGAAATTGTAAAGTTTTTATTATTTCGTTAAATGTAAGGATAATCCTAAACTAGACTATGTTAAAATATATCTCGAATATTTTCATAGATTTATCAGCAGAGCACTTAATCCCCACAAACTGGCAACCAATTAATATTTGTAGAGAGATGCAAAAGAGGTAAATTATTTTATATGAACATCATTTAATAGATTTTTGGTCAACCCTATCAACATCATGGTTTTATATAATGGTAGCAAAGATAGATCATATAGTCCTCAACCATGTGATTCTTATCTTATATATTTGAAAAAAAAATTCCCGCCCAACGGTCGATAGTTTAGCTGGACAATCGACACACAAGCTATGACAAGTATAATATGCTCATATGGGATTTTATAATAATGCACACAAACTAATATCTAAATAAGAAGACATTTAAACCTTTGGCCATACTTTTATTTATAGATGATAAATGTAAAATTTGAATATAACTCATAATAGCACCGGTTGAGGCATCAATTGTTTTTAATTATCGTAAATAATACTGAAAATAGTTACATATGTTTATCAAAAACAGTTACATATGTCAGCCCAAACTTAATGCAAAGTATGAAATAAAATGAATAGCTTTGAAAAAGGTTAAAATGAATAGCAATCAAAGGGATATATATTTTACTCTTATGTTTTTAATATCAATAAAAGATAGGTTATTGTGTCTCATAATAAAAAAAGTTGACCTAGTTATTTCACGAATTTTGTATGGCTGATGTGATGCAACCCCCTCCACAGTTCGTATAGGTCTAATAAAACTCTCTTATAAAATGTTTCAATATTTTCGTAGGTTTATATTTACTCAGATCTAGTTACTTGTAATTTTGTTTATATTTTTTTTCTATATTAATTTTTTTCTTCTCTAGGTGATGAGATCCGTCTGCGTTTGTCTAATGACATCTCCTTTGTTTTTCCCATTAAATTTGCAGTTACCACTGGTGTTGTTTGTTACACATTTACTGGGGGTCATCCCATTGTTTTTACTACTGCTAAGGATATTATCGTTTTTCTTCATGGTGATTCGGTGTTTATTGGAAGTGGTAATGTTTATGTCACTCTTGCGGTTGAGGTTGACGGTGGTTGCTCTATTGACATTCCTAGTGGGGGATACGTTAAGTGCTTCCGCAATGGTATTATCTTTCATTTTTAATATTTTGAAATAGGTAGATTTTTAATTGTAATGATTTTTTTTCGTAGATCTTTCCAATGTTAATGGTGGCGGTGATGAAGTGGGTGAATAGTCGACAATTCACTTCCGGATTTAGTTTAACGTCAAGAAAAAAAATTGTCAGCTACACGAAGTTTATCCTAATATGGTGAAAACCATCCAATATTTCAAAATATTTTAATAACTACACGATGTTTATGTTAATATATACTACATATACGAAGTAAATGATTATATGATGGAAACATCAAAATCGAGTTTAATTGAATTTAGGAAAAGTTAATGAAGTCAAATAGTAATTAATCAGGAAATTAAACTTAAAACCAAAAAACTAAGTTTTAGAAAAATTAATTTTGTACATTACATTTTGATTGAGTAAAAATTGTACAAAACAGTTAACAACAAAAATAATATATTTATAATTGAAATTTAATATCTTTTAATATATATGAAAAATTTAAAAATATGAAGACAATAACTTTGATATAGTCAATCATATTAAATGTTTCAATGTCTTCCCACCGGGGGACCGTTTGGTCCTTTTGATCCAGAATGTAATTTAGCTTTCATCTGATGTTTATACTTATTCAGATCTGTTATTTCTAATTTTGTTTATATTTTTTATTCTATATTAATTTTTTTTTCTTCAACAGGTGATGAGATCCGTTTGCGCATGACTAATGGCACCTCGATTTTTTTCCCTATTAAGTTTGTTGTTACCTGTGTTGCTGTTGGTTATTCATTATCTGGAGGCAATACCATTGCTTTTACTACTCTTGAGTCTATTATTGATTTTCCTCATGGTGAGTCTGTGTACGTTGAAACTGGTACCGTCTATGCCACTCGTGTTTTTGACGTTCAATGTGGTTGCTATGTTGACATTCCTATTGGGGGATACGTCAAATCCTTCAACAATGATATTAATATCATTTTTTGATAGATTTTTAATTCTACTGTGTTTTTTTTTGTAGATCTTTCGAATGGTGACGGTGGTGATGAAGAATGAAGTGGTGATGAAGAATGAAGTGGGTGAATATTGACTATTCACTTCCGTTAAGGGTTTCAATAATCCATTCTTTTTGAAAATAAAGTATATAAACAATATTTCGGATTTAAAGTTTGTGTTTAAATGTTTTTGTTTTATATTTCGAATGTCGTTTATGAACTTTGAAGTAAGTGAAATATTATCTTTTTTGTACTTAACTTGAAATATGAATCTATCTCAGTATAACGTGTTTTTTTTTTTGACACGTGTCCTTTTTCATTTTCTTCCCACGCTAGATGGGCTAATTGATTGGGCTTATAGTTATTCATGACCCGCAATCAAAGTAAATTTTGGTATTTTTATTTGAGTTTGTAATTCTTTTGGCAAAACAAGTACTAGGTTGGGTATTTAAAATATTGCGGTTAATTCGGCTTTTTAAAAATCTTAAACCGGATCGTGTTGTGGTTATAGTAAAGTTAAACGTGAGCCCAACAACTCATGACAAATCAATAAGCCCAGCTATAATATATGTTAAATTACAGCATCAACAGCCTTTTAACTGGAGCGGTTAGAAAAGTAGAAAATTTCCAATTCGACCTTAAGTCTATCTTTGCTTTGTCTTTCCTACTTATATATATCTGAACAAAAGCATGTATCTATAATCCCGCCACTAGACAAAGCTTAACCTTACCCGCCGTCTTCTTTGCTCGTAGTCATAACCATGTCTACTACTTTTTTGGACACGATCCTGTTCATGATCGATACAAAATAGTCTGCAATGTTTTTTCTAAGACGTGGATAACTTCCGAGTTTTGAGTCTTCGTACTGGAACCTGGAGGTTTTTGGAAAAGAATTGAGGATGATGATAAACCTCGCCGTCCTACATCTCAAGTGCTATGTATCAACGGAGTTATATATTATCGGGCTTCCAATTATTCATATGTCAATACCGTTTACTGTTTTGACGTTAGGTCTGAAAAGCTCCGTGTGATCCAAGCACCACATGAGGTGTCTACGACTGGTATGTGCATGGGTTTCATAGAGTATGGTGGGAAACCCACACTCTTTGATTATACATTTAGTAGAAAAACAGGTGTGTCGAAGTTGTGGGTCTTGGAGGATGGTCTGAGTGGAACATGGTCGAAGAAGTCTCTGGTTTTGCATCCTTGTCAGAGACACTTAGTAGCTAACGTCAATATGGGTTTGATGGTGCATGGTACAGGTCAGAACAATGAGGTTATCTTGGGGTTGTCTCGTCCTTCTTACCTTCTTTATTACGATTTGATAAAAAATGATTTGATAAAGGTTAATATCATTAGAGAAAAGCCACACTTGTATGTCAAAGTTTGGATAAGTGTGAAAACATCATGCACTTGGAAATTTGATTATCATTATCTAATTGTGTTTTGCCTATAATAATGCAATTATACTATCTATTTTTTGATTTTTGTTTTACAACTATTTGATAAAGTATTTTTCCGCAGCATATGAACATAACGACAAATGGAGAATTATTCGAATAATATACTAATTACTCATACTATACTATATAGTTTCACTCTGTGTAAGACTCATAATAACACTATTTGCATATCTTAACAACTAGTAATTTAGAGAAAAAAAACTACTGAAGAGCTCAGATTACAATAAGATTTTGTACAAAAGCTACATGGTGGTGTTACCGAACAACCAACTAGGGGATTTTCAGCCGTGACCCTTGTGTTTCAAACCATGATGTCTTGATCCTCCTTTCAAATTTTATCCTAAACTTTTATTTGACTTCCTTTCTCACACTTCAATACTATCCAGTAACCATTAAACAAGTACGATCTCATATTCCTTAGATTGTATGTATATAAAGTAAAAGACTTTCAGCTAAAGTTCAAGAATATTAAACTCATATATATGTAGCGGACATGGCACATATAGTTCATACGATGGCATTGTGTACAATGTAAATTCATAAATGGGGGAAGACTTGGACCATAAGGTCCATAACATGATTATATTTAAGTGTATGTGGCCAATGCAGATCACATGAAATGTTATGGTCATAGTACAATCCAAATTAAAGATGTCCTTATAATCTAAAACAAAACAAAAAAACAAAGATGATGAGGAGGAAATAGAAGAAGCCATGAGATGAGTTGTGTCCAGCTCATACTGATTAAGAAAGATCTCAGTTTACATTTCTGGAGTTTTCATCTACACAACCACCTTTCAACTTGGCTATCACCTATAACTAAAAGGAACCACACACATCTTTATATAATATATATGGAACAGTTTATGATATGGTTTTTTGTCAAGATTCCAAGTTGTAATTACAATTTTAAACTCATCAGTTTATTTTGTTTTATTTACTGTTAAATCCAACATAATTAGTTTTACTTAACCTTAATCCTAGAGTTAATTATTAAAAAAATTATATTCATTTGAATTTGTCACTGTTCTCAAACTTAAAGCTAAAGTTAATAATAAAAAAAACATGCTGAAGAAACAAACAAAGGCCTTAATATTGGGCCGTAAACTCTTGGGCCTCCAGTTTAACTTTATTTTATGATTTTTTTAGAAATAATGTTACAGTGCACCGGAGGAAATGAATTTTCCGATGGAAACAAACAAAGGTTTACGCTTAAACGGATCTCCGATCTCAGCACCGTGAACATCGCCGTCGTTAAACAGCTCCACCACCTCCACTCCCTTCTCCTTCATCAACTTCGCCACATCTCTCTGCCGATCCACCATCGGATCCTCCTCCCCTCCAACCACCATCACCTTCCATCTCAACCGTCCCATCTCCTCCAAACTCTCCGATCCATCTCCCACCGTCGGATTCGCATACTCATGATCCCGATCAACACCAGCGGGAAGACACAGATCCCAGAACACGTCGGAGACGACCGGCGGACAAACCTGATCGTTCGCAAGCCTAATCTCAGATCCGGATCTCTCCTCGCCGCCGAAGAACGGATGGTGCAGGATCATCCCACGGATCTGTAACGGACTCAGATCCGCGGCGGAGGAGGTTCGTATCCCGACGTTGTAAGCCAAGTTCCCGCCGGCGCTAGTCCCCATGAGGAAGACGTTGGAGAGATCGGCGTGAGATTTGATCCACTCCTCCTCCGAGTTTCTGATCCACTCAAGCGCCTCCACGCCGTCTTCGTACGCCGCCGGGAGTCTGTGCTCGGGAGCTAGACGGTAAGAAGGCGACGCGACGATCGCGTTGAGATCACGCGCCATGTCGGAGCAGAAGTCGTGGAAGACTTGGAGGTCGACGCTGCAGAGGACGAATCCTCCGCCGTGGTAGTAGACTACGAGAGGGAGTTTTTGAGACGAAACGGTGGCGTTTAAGGTGGAGGATGGGACGTAGAGACGCACCCACGTGGAGTTTGACTTGTTCACGGAGACGTCTTTGGATACGACGGCGTTTAGTGGGGAGGGATCTGGTGGGGCGCACGTGAACTTGGTGAGGTCGCGAGTGATGGAGCCATCTGGGTTCTTTACGATGTTGAGATAAGCGTAAGGATCAGTGATTGGTGATGATGGTTCGGACATTATTTGTGAGTCCTTGGATTATGTCTGAACAAAATGACTCTTCAGTCTTGTGTTTATATAATTGCTAGAGAAAATTTTGTAACTGGAAGAAAAAGATAGTTTGTTTAGATAGTTTGTTTAAAAAAAGAAAAAAAAAGGATAGCAACAGCTGTTGAAGGTATATATAATATATAAATTCATCATCAATGCACGTCGTATATTTTAGTAGAAAAACTGATAAGAAACTTTTTTTTGTTGTTGTTTTTCTTTTGTCAAAACCTTTTTTGTTGTTGTTAAATGCACAAAAGTGACAATAGTTTTGAGTTAACTATGAAACAATTTTTAAACGCAAATTGATATTAACGATTAAGTCAATTACCCATTGTAATATTTTTTAGTTAATGCAAAAGTGGAGAATAAAATACTCAACCACAATGACTTTCCAAGTGAAGAAAACGTAATCTTTTGTGCATTTAACAAGAGGCTTTTTTTTTATTTCACAAGTCTTGTTAGAGCAGGATTAACCGGGATCTCTTAAGGTGGGGTTCTTAGTTTTTTTAAGAGACGTATCTTAGCTTTTAACTAAGAAAATTTAAGAACCGTCTCTTCAATAAAAACCATAAGAGCCGTTTTTTAACGGAAAAAATGTAAAAAAAAAAAAAAAAAAATTAAAAAAACAAATTTAACGTTAAGAATTCCACCTTAAGAGACCTGGATTAATCATAGCCTAAATACATCTCTTTCATAAAGATGGTAACTAATAATATAATCGAGAAACAAACAGAAGATACATATTCTTCTTTAAGAAGACTTTCAAAGTAACAAACTCAGCTCACATCCTCAGTTGATATAAGATATCTTGCGCTTGAAACAAAACTACAGCTTCAGGAAAAATCATATTCTCTATTGAGAAATTGTATTATCATTTTCATCCAAATTACACAAAATTTATAAGAGAACCTAAGAGCTTCCCTCTTTTAGTTGTTCTTAACAAGGTAAAACGAAAAACACACATAAACACTATAATAAAGTAGAAACTGCCAGAGCAAGATGAAATTATAGAGTTTTTGATCAAATGTAGGTGTTGTGTTAAAGAGTCTTTCACCATCTCTGGCCTCTACCACCACGACTAAATCTACCTCCTCCTCTGCCACGGCTAAACCCTTGGCCACCTTGGCGGTTAAATCTTCTTTGCACTGGTTCTCTCTCTTGAAGTTTAGGCAACTCCTTAACAACCTCCATGCTCACACTTGCATTCTTTTGACCAGCTGAAATGAACTGGTCTACATCTGATTGTACAACATCGAAAACTGCACCTTGTTTATCTGCTGTTAGTGTTAACCCTTCAATCGAATTAGCCTTGTCTTCTGGTAAGATTCTCTTCAGTACACCAAATACAAATCTGCACAACCACAATCATCTTTTAGTATTCTCTTTTGAACAGTGTCCTAACAAAATATTTTCCAAACCAATTTTTCAAAATGTTGGTCTAGGCATCTGTCTAGACTAACTAGACACTTAGCGATTTTTTAAACATGTTAAGCAAAAACTAGACAAGCAGAGTACGAAAAGAGAAGAGGAGCTTACGATGGGGTGTAAATGGGTTTCCCTGCTTCAAGAAGTAGGGTGACATGGTTCTCCATTGATGTTAGAAGTGACCTTTTCTTAATCTCAGTGAAGCCCTGCAATCAATAACCATTCAAAACTCTTTAGTACTTTGCTTTGAGACATCAATAAAGATGTGAGGAGTCATGAGAGACCAACCGCAGTTTTTGCGAGAGCTTTTGCAAGGAGTACTTCTGCTGATACACCAGAACTTTCTAACAATTCCTTGGCAGCCGCCATGAACGCAGGAACCACACTGTCACAGACTTGTGTGATTTTCTCAGCAGCTTCCATACCAACAGCTCTGGCAATATCATTAGGCTGTGGTGCAGAAACGTGCTCAAATTTAATACCAGCTTGTTGTTCAATCCTAGATACACCAGACTTTCTAGAATCGTATAGCATAACTGCAACTCCAGTGTTACCAGCTCTTCCTGTTCGGCCTGAACGATGAATATAATCTTCAACATCACGTGGAGGCTCACACTACAACAGAAGAAAACATGATGTTAGTTAGAACAAAAACTTGGCATTTAAGAAGAATGATTAGAGCTAGCGGGCTCCCACTAACCTGGATGATTAACTGCACGTCATTGATATCTAGACCACGAGCAGCAACGTTTGTAGCAACCAATGTCGAGAATTTACCCTTTCTAAATCCAGCAAGAGTGATCTACAATTACAGGACTCATAGTTAGCAAGATAGGAAGATACTAAACATTCTCCCCACTTCACTTTTCCGAAGTTTGAAATGAATAGCCTACCTCACGTTGTGATTGTTGAATGTCACCATGCAAAGCTCTTGCACCAGGCAAGAGACCAGAAAGCTCAGAAGCTTGATCTTTAGTCTCAGTGAAAATGATGGTACTGCCTCCACTGAGTTTGTGAAAGAATAATAATTGTATAAGAGACTTCACAACTAAATTTTAAACGAATTATCAAAGTACTAAATGGTACCTGCTGTATAAGCTGATAATATCAGGAATCAACCGAGACATAGCTTGCTTATTACAGGGAAGAGCAATGTGTCTAACACTATTACTAGCCTTCATTTTATCATTACCAACAAGATCAATAGTCTTCTTATCTTGTTTAAGAAACCTAGCAGCAATCTGGTAGTAGCAAGATAGACATCAGGCATATATAGATAGGAAAGGAACAGTAAGAACGAAATATTTGAAAGGAACGCACGGTTTGAACCCAAGTTGGCAGAGTAGCACTGAAGAGAAGAGTCTGAACTTTCTTAGGGTCCTCAACTTTCCCTGAAGATTAGAGAAATAAAAAATCAATACACCAAGAGTTTGTTGCTGCTTCATATCAAGAAAAGAACATACACGCACTACATACCTAATATAAGTTCAACATCATCAACGAAACCCATTCTCAACATTTCATCAGCTTCATCAAGAACACGAAATTGTAGATAAGTAAGGTCAAGGTTTCTCCTTTCAATATGATCCTACAATGAATTCAATACAATGTCAAGAGACCACACAAACCAAACAAAAACAAAAAACAATTAATTGATTTAAGAGACATACCTTGATACGACCAGGTGTTCCAACTACAATGTCAACACCTCTCTTTAGTTTATACTCCTGAGGCTGGTATGGATCACCTCCATAGACACAGCAAGAAGCTAACCCAACAGATCCTCCGTATGATTCAAAGTCAGCAAACACCTACAAAGTAACACCATACCATCATTACACAGAGTTCTAGGCGCCCGCCTAGGCAGCAAATCAAGCCTAAATGAACCGATTCTTTTTTTTAAACAGTTTAGGTGTTCAAAAATTGGTCTAGGCGTTAGCCTAATCAAATTATCCCCTCTATAAATGGCCTAGCTATTTCTTAAAGATTAACAAAATGTATAGAAACACAACAATGTAGCTCAAAATCCTTACCTGCTTGGCCAATTCTCTTGTTGGTAGAAGTACTAAAACACTTGGTGGCCTGCCGTATCCTTCCTTCCTTTTACTCTTCGCAGGCCCATTGATCAATGACTCCAATATAGGTAACACAAAAGCCAATGTCTTACCCTGCACCACACCACACACGATCAGAAAAGTCTCCAACTTTGAAACTCTTTCACTCCAAACAAGCAGAAGATTACACTAACAATGACATAAAGTATCAAACTTTGAGCTCAAAAGCCTCGAACTTTACCTGACCAGTACGAGCCCTTCCGACCAAATCAGCACCATCAAGAACCATGTCAAAAAGTGGAAGCTTGAATCGGGAAAAGAGCTTCAATACCCTTCTCCTTAAGCTTGTTCTTCAAAGGGTCAGAGATACGAAACTTGGAGACGGCGTTAGGGTTATCGACTTTGACATCTTCAACAACACTCAGCTTCACCTTCTTGCTGCTCTTCTTCTCCGGCTCTTCCTCGGATTCATCAGCCTTACGCTTCTTCTTACTCTCCTTCTTCTTCTTCTTCTTCTCAGACTCTTCTCCATCAGAGTCAGAGAGTTTTAGCTTCTTCCCCTTCTTCTTGGAGTCCTGCTCTGGTGTTGTGGTTTCCAAGGCTATCTTCTTCTTCATCTTCTTCTCCTCTTTCTTGTCTGATAAAGGTAAGGAAGGCATTGGGATCTCTCCTGCTTCTGTGAGAGATTGAGGCGGTGGGAGATGAGAGAAGCAGGGAGAGATAGAGAGGAGGAGACAAGTGTAGGGTTTAGGGTGGTTCTTATATAAGATGCTCGAGATATTTTTAAAGGCGCCGTTGATCATAAACCTAATGAAACTCAATTGTAATCTTGTCCGTTCAGTTTAGGTCTAGTGACTTGCTGTTTTATTATTGGGTCGGGAGAATGCGTGTCGGCTTTCTAATGAAACAAAAACTAAACAAAATAATCTATTTTCGGTTTAATTTAATTTGGTTTAATTCAGTTTGATTTAATTGATTCTGAAAAACTTTAATTAAAGTCAACCAAAATTAATTTAATTTAGTTTATTTTGCATTGGTTAGTTCACTTTGACTTTATATTCGATTCATTTCAATCAAGTTGGTTTTTAGTTTTATTCTAATTCGGTTAATACTATATATAATAATTTATAAACATAAAATATTATTTAATAATAATTCATTGATATTTATATCTAAATGTTAATACAAACATCACAACTAAAATATAAAAATATAGCCTAATAATTTTGAATTATCATCTTCAAAATTATTAGTTTTGGGTTTTGAGGATATTACAAAAGTTATGTTATTTTATTTTATTGTTGACTGTATTTCTTTTATTTACTTAGAAGAAAAATATATTAAATTATATTTATTTGTTTGAGTTAAATGGTTAAGTAATTTATATCTTAATATTATTAGTAATATTTAGTTAATTTAACTAAACAAATATTTTGTTTTCGGTTTAATTTAGTTTAAAACCAAATCAAAAAGTTGATAAGAGAATATATACTTTGGTTTCATGTGGGTTCGGGTTTTTGCTCACCACTCAAAAAGTGTTTATGAAATCAAAAACTTTAAAATTACAAATGAATAGAAATCAAAGATGATATATTTTACCCCTTATTTAAAAAAATTAATTAAAAAGATTGCATATCTCATAATGGTGTATATAATTATATGTTTTACATAATTGTTTTTTAATAGGGAACATATTCCAGTTTTAATTTCGGTTTTGCATGACACAACAATATCTCCACCTGGTTTTAAAAGAAAACATGTTCATGAATTTTCTTTTTCAAAAAAAATGTTCATCAGTTTGTTAAAGTCTTTAGTCTTCTGAAAACATTTCTAACTCATTGCTATATATATATATATATATATATATATATATATATATATATATATATATATATATATATATATATATATATATATATATATATTTAACTCTTTATAATATTAGTTAGAGGTAAAATTGTTTTAATCCACATCTATTTTTTCTTTTATAATAAAGATTTCTATTTTTTCCTCTATTTATAAAGGAAGAAATAACATTTCTCTTTGTTTAGAAATCAATATTGTAGAAGAATACATTATAGTATATTCATATTTATTATAATTTTTATATATTCACGTTTATATATATATATATATATATTGACATATGAATACGTGTGTATAAATTAACATGATAGGTACATCTTCAAGGTGAAGATTAAGCAATGATTAGGCCCCCAGCAACTTTCTGTGAATCGAATTTCCGACATAAATCCAGCCCCCTGTTTAAATAATATCATCAGTGCCTCAGTGGTGTCTGATGTCTCTTATGGCCTGTTGTTGTTTGAACTATTTGAGCTTTGAATAGATTAATAGTAAGATTGCATTTTAGTTACCTGTTAATATCTATTCTGCAAGAGCTTTGAGTTTTATATTTGATGCTAGTTGCTTCACCGAGTTCTTTTTTGCATGATCTCTGTCAAGAAAAGAAAGAGTATTGACAATGTTTAATATTGCATACAATGGGACTTTTTATAATTTTAGAAGAACGTTGAGTTATTACCTTTGAGTCTAGAGTGCAAATATTAGATTCATACACTTGACAGTGTATCTTTCTACTGTGATTTTCTTTGACTATCCTAGCTTTTGAGGAATCAATTGGTTTTAGCCTGCAGGGAATGTGTGTGAGAACGTTTATGGGAAAATGGACTCTAACGGTTAACTAGACTAGACTATACAAGAAAGGTAAATTCATGGAGTTTCAGAGCTATACACTAAAGTTCTGGAGTTACTAGCTTCATACTCTTGCATGGCATCAACCTTAGCCTGCATGCAATGTGAGACATGGTATAAATAATGTGTGAACATAGAGGCGAAGAGGTTAGAAATTAGCAAAGAGAAGATTTGAAAATTTGAGAATTACATTTGAAGAACGTTCCTTTGCTCTCAATGATGTTCTTAATCCAAATGCCTAATGCAGAAAGTCCTGTTAACTCATGTGGGATGATAATAACTTTCTACTTGTAGATGTTGGATGATTAGCTATACCTTAAGATTTTGAGACCGTATAGTACTTTTAGGGAAAGATGCTGAAGAAGGTTCAAGATTAATCTGCAAAAGAACCCAAAACATTAGTTATCTAACTACAGCTTCTGAGAATGTGGTAATGAAGAAACTAAGTTTGAAAAAGAGATTATAACTACATTTTTGTTCTTAGTGTTTCTTTTAATCCTTGATTTTACGTTCTGCTCGGTTTCTGAGTTAACCTTAGACCTGAAACTCTCCAACAAAAAAAAAAAGGAGTTGAGGCTTAATAATATATGAAAACATGTTACAAGGAAGCCAAGTATAGTCTTCTTGACAAGCATACATTCTGAATACCTGTGTCTTTCAGATCTTTCTGCAGTTCTGAGATTCGGTTCCTTTGGAACAGTGAGTTTAGATCTTCTGTTGGAGTTAACTTGAGCCACCTTAGCTTCCAGTTTTTGCCTTTTGATGTCTTGGTTTTGCAACTTAGAGACTAAGATAGGAGATAAGTTATCACCAAACTTTGCTAATGACCTCTGACATCTGAAACACCAAAAAAAACTATTTGTTGAAGCCAAAGGAGAAAAAAAAAACTCACAGTAATGGCTCCCTTATTGGTGTACCTAGTCAGAAGCTGAGCTGAGTAAATGTCTAATGGTTTGTTCTGCCTTGCAAGCAAAGAAACCGTTGGTCTTGTCAAAGTTGAGCTACTATTTGATCTGGACTTTGTCTTGGAGACATCTTTAACCGTTTGGCTATAATATATAAACCCTGAACAACAATGAGGTCTCAGAGTACATTTTATGCAGAAACCAAGATAAATATCAATCATCATTACCATTGTATTTATCTTTTGGATTAAGACCGGTACCCACAGGTTTAGTTTCTAGGCTGGTGTTTGTAATTTGCTTAAATGGCTCAAGTTCCCAAGTAAACTTGGGGCTAAAAGCTGAGATATAATCAAAAAAAAAATATTCCAGAACCGTAAGTGAAAGAAAAAAAAAAAAGAAGACAAAATGTTTTGTAATAAAGAGAATCTTCGCCCTAAGTTTTGCGTGTGTCTTACGTGAAGGAGGATAGTTTCCCGCGGATATGAACCAGAACTCGATCTCTTGCGCCTCTGAATCATCAAGCTCTGGTCTGGAGAAATCGTAGACACGAGGTGCATCAAATTCGAAATCAATGTCGAACTCCTCCAACGAAAAATCTTCTCCAGATAATAAACACGGAACCATGGCGGGAAAATCCTTCCGGTCTGAGACGACGGAATCGGAGTCTCGGAGAGTTTCACATTCAACCGGATTACAAAAGCATCGGCAGATTTTATTATTCTCCCCTCTCCCTCTCTCCGGAAAAGATTTGGATTGTATTGGTGATGGAGAAGAGAGAGAGAGAGGAAGAAGGTAACGGCCAACGTCCTTTGTTCAGTTGGCGCGGATTCTATATACAGCTAACGAATTGTTTTTTTTTTTCAATTTGGCTATATAGTTTTGAAATTATACAAAGCAACCCTATAAGTTTTAATAAATTGAGCTAATCCCAACCCATGTTTCTATCCAAAGTTTTTTTTATTCACTATAATGTGATTTAAGTGATAAAGATACAGTAGTAAATAATTGCTTTCGTGAAAATAATAGTTATGAAGCTAAAGAAAAAAAACTGGAAAGTTGATTAAGGGCGAAAAATGAGAAATTAAAAAGATAAGGGGAAGAAACACAAATATACGAAAGAAGCATTGTCGCAACGGTCTTCGTTTGCATTAAAGAACATCTCTTTCTCTATTGCCTTTAGATGTTGTCTCCTATTTTTTTGCTAGGAAAAAAACAACGGCTACACGTTCAATCCAGGTCAAGTCTCCTCCATTTTCCTGGGAAATTGCGATAGAAAACTCTGAAATTAAAGAACATAAAAAATGACCATTACCCTAACATTTGCTAATTCATTTTGCTTTTAAATGGCTATCTTCATATACAAATAAGATGGCAAATGAGGAAGAACTTTGAATGTGTTTAATTTTGTTTGTAAAATATATTTTTCTGCAGAGGTTGGAGATAATAATGTCCAAAACTCAATTCGAATCTTTTTGTGCATCTCTTCTGCAAGAACTTGAGGTTTGTTGTTGCTTAAGCTCCAAGAAGAAGAGTTTTTCTCTTTTTTTTTAATATATAGAACTGTATAAAAAATATTGATGTGATTTTGTTTCTGATAAAGATTATATGGGACGAGGTTGGAGAAACTGAAACCGAAAGAGAGAAGATTTTGATTGAGATTGAAGACGAATGCAGAGAAGTGTATAGTCATAAAATCGAAAAGGTTAAAGAAGGGAGGAGTCAACTTAGACAAGACATTGTCGACTCAGAAGCAAGAGTTATTGCTATATGTTCTGCAATGGAAGAGCCATCAGGTCTTGGAAGACAGCATCAATCTGATCAAAGTGGTAGAAGTTTGAAAGAAGAGTTGGGAAAAATTCTTCTGAAACTTGAAGATATGGAAAAGAGAAAATCAGAGAGGAAGAATCAGTTTATTCAAGTGATTGAAGATATAAAATGTGTAAGAGATGAGATTGATGGTGAATCTAATGAGACTTGTTCATCTGTTGATGAATCCGATTTATCCCTTAGAAAGCTTGAAGAGTTACATAGAGAGCTTTACACACTTCAAGAACAGAAGGTTTTCCTAAATTTTAAGAAATTACTTTTAACTTTTTGATTTAATTTCTTGATCAAGAAGTTAATGTTTTAGTTTTTCGTTCTTTTTTTGGCTCAGAGACACCGCATGAAACGGATTCAAGATCATCTAAGAACTTTGGAATCGCTTTGTTCGGTTCTTGGTTTGAATTTTCGAGAAACTCTTACCAAGATTCACCCAAGTTTAGTAGAATCTGAAGGTTCAAGAAGTATAAGTAATACAACACTTGACAAGTTAGCTTCATCAGTAAACCAGTGGCATGAGACAAAGATACAAAGGATGCAAGAAGTCAGTTAATGATTCCTAACTTTTTTTTTAATAACTTACAACTTTGATCTTTGTTCTTATATATGATCCATTTTCTTGATTGCAGCTTCAAGATCTTGTGACCACAATGCTTGAGTTTTGGAACTTAATGGACACACCAGCAGAAGAACAACAAAAATTCATAAATGTTTCATGTAATATAGCTGCTACTGTTTCAGAAATAACCAAACCCAATAGTCTTTCCACAGATTTGCTTGAAGAGGTACCTTTACATCAGTTTCAACTTCTTTTATTTTTTTTGCTGATTGATTGTTTAATGCTTCAAAGGTTAAAGCCGAGCTAAGTCGGTTAGAGGAGTTAAAATGGAGCAAAATGAAAGAACTTGTTTTAAAGAAGAGGTCAGAACTGGAAGAGATATGCAGAAGAACACACATTGTTCTTGAAGAGAAAGATATCGCGGTGAATAATGTAATTCAAGCTATTGAATCAGGAGATGTGAACCCTGAAAATATACTAGAACATATCGAATATCGAGCTGGGAAAGTGAAAGAGGAGGCATTAAGCAGAAAAGAGATTCTTGAAAAAGCTGAGAAATGGTTGAATGCTTGTGAGGAAGAGACTTGGCTTGAGGAGTATAATCAGGTTTGTCACTTTTATAATGATAAAAAGTCTTTTACATTTTGTGGTTAGATTATGGATTTTATGATTTGTATAGGATGAAAACCGATACAATGCTGGAAAAGGATCTCACTTAATCCTCAAACGAGCAGAGAAAGCTAGAACACTTGTTAATAAACTTCCAGGTTTCATATATAGATGATTTTTCAGATTGTAATCTTTGTGAATCTTGTAACTAACTGAAAACTTCTTGATTCTTGTTAGCTATGGTTGAAGCATTAGTTTCCAAGATTACAATTTGGGAATCAGAGAAAGAAGCTGAGTTTCTATTTGATGGTGTATGAGTTATCCTCTTCTGTCACACAAAGTCCTCTCTTAGCATATGTAATTGAATTTTTTTAATCTGATTTTCTTCATTCAGAATCGTCTACTTGGAATGCTAGAAGAGTATACAGAACTCAGAGAAGAGAAACAACAAGAACGTCGCAGGAGAAGGGTATTTGGCTACACTCTTTTGCTTCAATATTCTTCAAAAATTTAATCACCAAAACCAATTCTTGGTGGAGTTTGGTTGTTTATAGGATATGAAGAAACTTCAAGGTCAAGTTACACCAGAGCAAGACAAAGGAACTCCTACAAAGCCTCAAAGCGCCAAAAAGAGTCTTAAAGTATCAACCAACAAGAGATTTGGATCATCTCCTCGAACTGATTCGCCTCACTCAGCAAAATCTTTTTCATCTCAATCACGCCATGGCTGAACATATGGAGCCAAGACTTCAAAGTAGTCTTTGTAGTTCACTTTTATCCAACTGGTAATTGATTCTTTTTAAAATGGTAAATGATTCTATTTTTTTTTAGAAAAAAGGAACTCTAGGAGTGTATGTTCTTCTCTCAATGGTGTTTATTTGATTTGCAGAACATGAAGACATTTCAACTCTGTTCTCAGCAACACCATTTGAATAGGCATATAAACAAAAGAGATCAGAAAGAGAGACCTGTCTAGAAACCACTAAGTCATCACTTTTGTTGAAACTTGCTAACTCATTAAGAGGGTCTCATAATGAAAAAGAATCTTAATGATTATTGGATCATTTTTGTATTCTGTCATGTCTCAGATCCAAGTGTGTACAGACATTGATTGTGTTGCGGAAAGAAGAATTTGACTTTTCACCGACAAAATGTACTTGCTTCAAAACTCAGTGTCGATTCTTTTTCCAAAAATATTTACAAGCACTCTTTTTTTTTACTGAATATTTACAAGTACTTGGTGAAACAAAATCTATGAACTCCATCTATAAACTCTGCATGCCTAAATCTAAAGATCTAGCTTATCTTGAAAATTAATTGGTCTTAGTAGATTTTCAAAGCGATTTTCTTTGGTCAACGTAATACAAAAGTGATTAACTGTAAAAGGACAAAGGATATTGTCACTTTATTTAAATTCTTTTTGCAATTTCACCTTTTTTTTTTGCAGTTTGGTTTCTCTTATTTAATTAGATATTAATTTTCCAAGACGGACATGAATCTTTCCCTAAACCAAAATTAATAGTTTGATTTCTGTAATTATTATATCGATATTAAACTAATTAAATCCTTAATATTCATATTAAATAGTACAACTGTCGAGATGATATTTTTAATATATAGGAGTATTATTTTTTCTCCTGCAAATTTCCATTTTATTTATTTACTTCCTTTTTTCATTGCAAAAAAAAAACAATAGCATATTATCTTCTTTCTCTTGTGAAAAAAATTGGGGGATATTTCATGTAATTTCTGGGAGATTTTTACTTGATTATCATTGAGATTGAGAGGTTAATCACCACTGAGAAAGCTTTTGCATTTTATGCTACAGTGTTGGTTTCAGCTCCATAACTATTGAAAGGTAAGAAACCAAATCTAAAAACATGAACTTTAGTTTGATCTTTGATTCTTTTGAGCTATTTCATCCATCTTTGGCTGAAAAAAAACAAAAGAAACCTTTGCTTCTTCATCTTCTTCCTCTATCTCTAGGTTTTGTTTCTCTTCATCTTAAAACATGAACATGAATTTATCATTCAAGGTAAGAATTCTTCTGCTACTTTAGGGAATTTGCGGCTTAAAAATGGAGGAGAAAGGTGGACAGAGTCCAAGTGGGGTCATCACAGTCAAGGGAGATGAAGCTTTGGCATCAAGAACAGAGTCTCAACAAAACCCTAGCTTCCTCCCATTCGTGGGACTCACGACGGTTGTCTCTCCTCCCCCTCCGGCTTCAACCACCGTGACTCCTGACTCTGCTGCCGGAGTGCCGCCGCCATCCATCTCTAACGCAGGGACATATCTGACGAAGAAGAAGAGAGGAAGGCCAAGAAAATACGCTCCAGATGGAAGTCTGAACCCTAGGGCTTCGAGACCAACTCTTTCACCCACTCCAATATCATCTTCGATTCCATTCTATGGAGATTATCATCATCATTATTCTAACTGGACACGTGGAAGAGCTCAGCACCAGCATCAGCCTGGTGAATTCATCAAGAGATCTAACAAGTTTGAGTATGAAATCTGCCCAGGTAAACTTTGCAATCACTTTTTGTCTCTTTGATCTGTGGCATATCTTTCAGTGAGATAGATCTGGTCTTATCTGAGTTTTTGGGTTATATATTGATGTGATTTTTTTGAGATGTTGGTAAGTGGGACCAAACATAACTGGATTGTGCTGGGTACACTTTTGTCTGAAGAAGGTACAAACAGACCAGTTATAAGACTGAGAAAAAGAATCTAATGATGCTGACCCAACAAAACTGAAAATTAATAGAAAAAAAATTAAAACAAATAGAGAATAACCTCTTGTTGTCTCTTCTTTGTGTCTTTAGAAGATAATGAGATTGCACAGATCTTAAGGTTTCTCATTAGCTTTATTAATTTTTTTAATTACTGTGCAACTCTGTTTGATACAGAGAGACATAAGCCTTTTCATGGCCTGAAACACTGATTGTTATGGACATGGATGATCAAGTTGTCTAGTTGAGGATTAGAGTATTAATTACCTGATTGGTCAAAGTCAATAGCATCAAAACTCTGTTTTATCTATTTGCAGCTCCTCCTCCTCCTGGTCTGTCATACTATCTGGGTGCAAATTTTACAACACATCAGTTTACTGTCAATGCTGGTGAGGTAATAAATTTCCAAAAACTATGATAATAGATTTTTTTAATGTCATTGTTTTGAGCATATTCTTTTTAATCAGGATGTGATGATGAAGGTTATGCCGTATTCGCAAGGTTCTCGAGCTATCTGCATTCTTTCTGCAACTGGTACAATCTCTAACGTCACACTTCATCAATCTACCACTTCAGGCGGCACTCTTACATATGAGGTAACCAAATTAACACTATATATATTTCTTTGTTCTTGATGAGTTTTTTTGGCTGTTCTTGAATAAGTTTGGTCTCTTGTCTTAGGGTCGATTTGAGATACTATCTCTATCAGGTTCCTTTATTCCTACTGAGAACGGAGGAACCAGAGGTCGGTCCGGTGGTATGAGCATTTCTTTAGCCGGACCAAATGGTAATATCGTTGGTGGTGGCCTTGCCGGTATGCTTATAGCAGCCGGTCCTGTCCAGGTAACACAATCTTGATTATCTAAAAACATATTTAATAATTCAGAGTATAAAGAACCATAAGTCTTATAATTTGTGACAGGTGATAATGGGAAGTTTCATTGTGATGCATCAAGCAGAACAAAAGAAACCTAGAATCATGGAGGCTTCTTCTCCTCCACCACCACAACAACCTCCTACTTTCACCATAACCACCGTGAATACTACTTCTCCAGCGGTGGACACCGTAGAGGAGCCAAAACAACAAACTTACGGCGGTGATGGTAGAATGAGACCGTTGTCTCAAATGCCTTCTTCTTTCCACAACGAGAGCTCAGCTATGAACAGTATCACAACGAACTATCATGGATACGAGAATATGAACACTGGTACTACTAATAAAGAGGAAGATGACTATGACGATGGTGGGGATGATGTTTCTGGTAATATGAGGAGCTTATCGAATAGTAGTTGAGCAATCCTAGGACTTTCTTGTGTAGAAAGTAAGAGACCATTTAGGTCAAAAATGTTTCAGTTATTTTTTTCTTTAGAGGGTTGTTTCAGGTGTGAGGTTTTTTTTCTTCTTCTTACTGTGTGTGTGTTTTCTAGAGTATTGTTTTGTGATCGGTTTAGCTTAATTTTGTTGAAATCATCGATTATGTCTCATGTGTTATCTTGGAGAGAGTCAAAGTTGATTAATTTTGTTGAAATCATCGATTATGTCTCAGCGTTTGTTTTTGTTCTAGCTGTTATATTATCAGTGGCCCAATCTATGAGGTTTTAATAATCGTAAGACCCAAACATTTTGGAATCTATGAGGTTCTTCTAATGGCCCGAGCATTTTAGAATTATATTCACTAAATTCCGATTCTAATGTTTCATTTTGTATAATTATTTTAAAAATTATAATCATATACCCAAAAAAAAACATTAGGACAATTCTCTGAAATAGTCATTTTTAAGTTTTTGTCACAAACTAACTTTCAAAAAAAAATTAAAATAATCCTTTTATTTTAATTTTTTAATATTTATTTATTTTAAAAAATTTAAATTTCGCTCTAAAACTTCACTTCATAATTTCAAACCCTAAGTATAGATTAGTTAACCTAAGGAGTATAAATGTATATATATACACCCTTTAATAAAACTTATTTTGATCATTTTTCTAATTAAAAACAATTTTTGTGACAATTTTTTTTAAAATTATCTTATAATATTTTTTAGAAAAAAATTATAAGAAAGTTTTTTTTGTATAAGAAGTTAAGCCGTTCAAAATTGTTTCTAAAAGGTGTTACAATGTTTGTAAAGCCTTTCTTTAAGTTTTGTGGGATTTTAGAAATCATAAAAGCTGTGATAAATTTAGAAAACAAACTAAAATTATGCCTTATTAATTTTTTTTGAGTTATTTTAATTCTTAGATTCACGCAGTATAAAAATAAAATAAAGAGCCACGCCCATGATAGTTAAAAAAGACCCTAATAAAGGATGTTGTCTCCTGGAATGGTCGATGCAGAATCTGTAGCCACTCACTGGTCTCTATCGCTGTCTCCCCCTCAATGTTATCCCAATCCCACGTTCGCTTTATTTTTATATTCATGTTTTTGTATCCCAGTCTTTAAATTGGTTACTGCCATCTACAATATTCAAGATTTTGCTATATATATTTTCAATATTATATATATTCTGGTGATTCGATTTTGGTTCGTATATAAGAAAATCTATGAAGACTTTTCTGAGATATGTCCCAATGATCTTCCGCGCATTCATGTCTATGTCTACTGTTTTAAATTGTTTTTAGGGTAAATCCTCAAAAATGTTTTTTTTAATGTAAAAAAAAATCATCTATAATTATTGCAGTGCAACACGTATCGTTATTTTACTTCAAATACCATATTTCCAAAATTTCAATATTATTTCTTTGGTAAATTTGAAAATTTTAGATTCTATTTGGTACAAAATATTGTGGTCCAAGTGCAACTGGAAGAGGATAACATTAGTTGATTTGAAATTGTAGATTATTTCCGGACCTTGGACCAGTTCGGTCTGGCCAAATTTATCGCCTATACCCTTATCTTGATAAGGTGTAAAGCAATAATAATGACAGATGCATGAAACTAGTTCATGTGGAAGAAAACATTATACATTGAAGTATCTTCATCAATTGCAAGAACATGTCTCAATAAACCCAAAACTATCCTAACATTTTTTTCTGAATCATATCTATCAGCATGGGACACTTTTATGGCTCCTTGCGTCTTTCGATTCAACGCATCCTTTACGACCTTTTTGTAAATGCATCTCATTAGTAGCAATCACCAGTTTAATATCTCTATTTCAATATACAATTCTATTGATCATATATATGTTTCCACTAAAATTTGATTATGAATGGTTTCTGCAACACGACGAATTGTAACCATTTGATTTATACGATATTATAAAGTAGATATATGTTCCAGCATTATAGCTTAACATTATTTCTCAGTCTTGGTTAGCACAATGATTAATGCATAATTAGATTAAGTGTAGATGAAGCTTCATGGAAACCCGTACGAGAGAGGACGGTCAATAGATTGTACAATCAATAACGTAATTATTACATCAATTAATCTAACCGTACGTTTTCATTAATTTTGTGAAATCGAGAATCTAATCTTGTAAGAAAAACTGTAGGCTTGTTGTCAGAACAAACATGGACCCATGTTCTATATGTCCCTAAGATGTGTTTCAATCTTAATTCACTTCTTTGTTGCACTATATTTTACAACTTATTATATATATTTTATGTCACTGAGATCTCCATTGCCTCTGCTGCACTAGACATTACAGCTCATTGATCCCTATAATTCGATTTCTGATTTTCTTTCTATTTTTTTTTGTTAAATTAATTGTATTTGGATACAATACGCGTTGAAATGATCTAAACATATAAATTTAATTGATATTATATGAATATTAATGTTTTTGTTCCTAAAGATTCATGTAAATCATGTTCGAACATCCAGATGAATGACTAATATTTAAGCCATTATTGCTTTTAGAGCGTTCTTGTGTTGCCTTTGTTTAAGTTACAATAAACATATGTATTTGCTTAGAATAATCATTACCATACATAAAAGCGTTTTTGAAACATGACAACAAAATTTTCAAAATCATTAGTAGTATTACATGTGGTTTCCTTTTCCTTTTACGTATATTTTGATGGTTAAACTATTTCTAGTTGTGATTAAGAATTGGGATGCACATTGCTAAAGTGGGTATTAATTATATAAAGCCACTAAGAACAACCTTTGAACCTAGTCTAATTCAATTAGAGACCATAAGGAAAAGGAACAGTAACAATGGCAATAGCTGATTAAGCTCTCGACAATGAGACAACCTGCTTTTTTTATATATCTACTATGTATAAGATATACCATATTGTAAAACGCATGTTGAATACTATTACAACTTGACCAGATTTGTTTTCTCTTCTCCGTCCATATATTTATATTTATATTAAAAGAAAAGATTCATGGAACTGGACCAGCCTGTATGAATCGTATCCTATTCACAAGTCTCCCCATATATAAATAAAGACCTATCACCTCAAAACCAAAACCATCATCAACCACTTTGAAACTTCCTAAGCAAGAGATTGAGAGAAATCCAATTTTTTTTTTCTAGGATTCTCAAATCAACTAAGAAAAATGGCTTTTTGGTCTGCTGAGAATGCTACTAAAGCCTATCTTAATACATTGAAAACGGTAAGAAATTACTTCTTTTTATTTATATTCGAATAAATTATAAGATCTCTCTAAGCCTATTTTAATTGGGTTTTGTTTAAAATATGATATGGATCGATGTTTAAAAGATAACTCATATTTACTTTGTTTTTTTTCTTAAATTAATGTCACATTTTGACATATCTGTGCATTTTGCAGGATCAAAGAACAAAAGAACCAAACGTGGCTGAGTTCATATCGGCTCTAGCCGCCGGAAACAACGCAAGAAAGATCGCAGTGGCTTGTGACGGAGCAGCAAACGCTGACATACTCGTTGCCCTGATCGCTGCCGCTAATCAAACGCGCGGTCAAGTGGTATGTGTTTTACGTGGCATCGAAGAACTAATCATATCCAAGAAGATGTTGGAACCATCAGAGATTCATCAGTTACATTTCGTAGTGGGAGAATCTAGTGACAACACTCTAATTAATGATCATTTTGGGGAAGCTGATTTCGTCCTCGTCGATTGTAACCTCGAGAACCACCAAGATATCGTTAGAAAGATCGTTAATCACCATGAAGAAAACGCAAGAACCGGCGGTGTGGCGGTTGTGGTGGGTTATAACGCGTTTTCAAGAGGATCTTGGAGGTTTAGTGATGGGAGGAAAACACAGTTTTTACCTATAGGTGAAGGGTTGCTTGTGACTAGGGTCAACGATAATGGTAATTATAATCAGAAGATGATGATGAACAAGAACAATCACCATCATCATCATCACCATGGCCATGTAAGAAAGAGCCATTGGGTGGTGAAAGTTGATAAGTGTACAGGAGAGGAGCATGTGTTTAGGGTTAGGGTTCCACGTGGAGAAGCCATTATTGAAGCTTAATTTAAATCTTACATATTTAGAGCAAAAGTCACCTCTGTGATGGTTCAGACGAGTGAGAGTTAGTGAGAAGAATAGTGTTATTATTTCTATAAGGAGTTTTGGTTGGTATTGGAGTGTTTTGTTTGTATGAAGTTTTTTTATTTAAAAACCTGTTTTCTTGTATGTGTGAATATGAAGAGATGTGTTTCTTTTTTAATTTCTTTTTGGTTTTTGAATTTGCTTTTTTCTTTTCTTAAGCATGTGTACACACATAGGGATTCTTCATGTTTTAGATGATTAACAAGTAAACTATGCAAAAATGCAAATACACGAGAAGATAGCATCTGAAACTAGAACATTAGTTAATTAAGTTACATTCTACATCTATGCAAGCAAACGTATTTTTATCTTTCTTTTACAATATCTTCAAAATAGATGTAGATGTATATGGCCTACTATATAAATGTACGCTTATGTTCTCAAGATATGTGCTCAAAGTTTAACATCCTTAGATTGAGGATTTAAATTCTTATCAATCTACATTTTATAAGTCATGGGTTTTAATTAGGCTTGTACACAAATTAGGCGGCATTCAAGATTTTCTTCTATGAATTAGACATATAGCGTTAAGAATGTTATTTAATAAATAAAATAACTAGTTTGCGTTACGGGGTCACTATATATTAACAAACATTGATCCGTTCATCAATGCATGCATTTTCACAATCTGCAAGACAAGATTCAATCACGAACGACCCATCATTGCCCATAACCTTCCTATATCCCCATGACCACCCCATATCGTCCTTATCCTTCCCCACTCTAAAAGAAAATGACATTTACACTTATTTATACCACTTTCTTTCCATAATACGTTCACCGTTGCTTTTTCTTAAACGTTAGATAATTATGTTATTAATTAGAAAAATAATATAAACGATTTTACAGTTAACAATTTTACTTGAGTTATAAAAATTCACATCTAAATGCATCATTTGAGCTGTTCATAAAATCTACGTTTGATAGTACTCCAAATGACGTGGTGAAGATCTCTTATAAACAATTTCATTACTAATTAATTTACATAATTCTATATTTTCTATGACTTGAAACCTAGACCTCCTACTGTGAAATCATTAATAAATTTTAGTCAAATCATTGGACAAAAGAGATTTCTAAGTTTACTATTGCTATTTATTTTATTTTTGTAAAAATATCATTATAAATTTTATTGCAGATTTTTAAAACCGAATATAAATTATATTCCTGCCATTTCAGATTGCTAATTGGAAATTAAGTTATAAGTGTAGTATTGAAATGTATCACAAAATATTAGTTAACCAATATCGTTAATATTTGTGATTAGAATAAAACTGTACTTACAACAAAACATATGTAGCATGTATAAAAGGTTAATAAAAAGAAGCAACAAAACATGAAACTTAATAGAAACCTCTTAGTCAAGTAGTTTGACGAAGTAATTAATTAATTTTCTAGACTAAGAGCTTGAGGTTTAGTTATAGACAACACAATTTTTTGGATTAATGAAATTAAATTTACAAAAATTTATGGCCTGGTTGAAGTAAAATATTCTTTGTCATCATAATTCCAAAATACAATTTTCCACAAAAAAAAACTAATTCAAAAAAATTCATATAGTAGAATTTCATTGTAAATAGTTATTTTGTAATTATTCTCATAATTTATTATAAGTATTTATAGATATTTATACGAGAAAACACCAAAACCGACGTCAGTGAATATATACATGCAAGATTACATTGATTACTTAAAAAAGAATTGGTTGTTGTAATGAATTGGGCCACATGTCGACACCAAAAGATTTGGGCCAGTATAAAGATTAAGAGACCACGTTAAATGACCTGTTTTGTTGATATAATAGACTATGGGCTTATTTTAAGGAAGCCTATTATTTTAAAAGCCCAATAATTTTCTTCAACAAGGAGAATACAAATCCTAAAGAAAAACCCTGCCAGTTTTTGAGAGCAAGTAGCAACTACACTTTCTTATCGGTAAACATGGTGGTTGGTCTAAGAGAGTTGGTGCTTAGACAGATGGCTCCGGAACACCAGTTCTGGACGAATCTAGTGGTAAGAAAATTATGTATGTTGTTAAGTTAAATGAACTTTAAATATAAAATCAGTTGATAATATAACTAAATTATATAATTAAGTAATTTAATGATTCAAATCTCCATATTTCAACGAAGAACATAATTAAAGCCGAATAGGTTCAACAACTTAATTACCTAATTATTCATTCATTACAAGCAATTAACCCATTAAGCAAAATCTCAACACGCATATATTTACAAAATTTTATATTTGGTTAATATTGACTAGATTTGTTTTTTTTTATAAATACACCTATATGACTTGACATTACCAACTTGATATTTCAGATCACGTGGTACTGTTTCTATGAAATTTAGAATAATCATTGATATTTTGGGAGCAGACACGATGATATCTATATATATATATATATATATGGGGTCAAAATGGAAATCTTGAAGATGACAATGGCCACATGCAGCTATTTAATTACGACTACTAGGACGATTGACATCTTTTAATCGTTTGATTGATTTTTGTAGTATTCAAAAAACTTTAATTGTTTTTAAAAGTTTATCAAAGAAATGTATTCGTGTTTGTATTGCAATTACAAGTTCTAACAAACATTTCATAAAAAGATCTTATTAAAAGAAAGATCTTATTATATCTAAATACATCATTATAATAAATTAAATAATCAACTTAAAGGTAATTACACTTAAACAGTTTAGCCCCATCGTTTAAAACGATAAGTTGAACCATTGGGTAATATCAAGTTGTCGACTCCATTTGAATCTGTAAGAGGCCACGAACCCAACTGTGATTAATGTTTTGTTCAAAATGTGATTAATGCTTTGTTCCAAATGTGATTAATGTTTTGATTAACCAATTTAATATGTTTGTCTAAAAACTACAAAGTTTTAATACGCACAATCAGTGTCTTAGCCGTATGTTGATTTCACATGTTAGATATTTCTTTTTTTTCTCCTCTTCCATTTTCCTTTATAAAAATAAAATATCTTCATTCATGCAACCAAATTCCCACTTGCATATGAATAATTTTGTTTTAAAAAAATATCATCTATTTTTAATATCATATAATTTCTCTATATAAAAGCAGAACACTGCAACACACATCATCACATTCGTAATATCATAAAGCTCATAGTATATATTTTAAAGAGATGGCTGAATCCTTTAGAGCTACTCATCACTTCCTCACATCTCTTCTCATAACGATTACAATAGCCATAACCACACTCAAGTCGGTCCACACAACAACAACAAACACAGAGTTCGTAAAATCATCATGCACAGTCACAACATACCCAAGACTCTGTGTCACTTCACTCTCAACTCATGCCAGTCTCATCCAAACCAGCCCCAAGCTCATGGCTCACGCGGCTCTCAACATCACATTAGCCTCGGCTAAAGCCACATCAGCAATGATGGTGCGTCTCTCAAGAAGTAGCCGGCTTAAGCCGAGAGAAGTCTCGGCCATGAGAGACTGCGTCGAGGAGTTAGGTGACACGTTAGAGGAGCTTAGGAAATCGATTGGTGAGATGGGTCAGCTAAGTGGCTCGAGCTATGAGGTTTACATGAGCGATATTCAGACATGGGTAAGTGCGGCTCTGACCGATGAGAACACGTGCACTGACGGATTTGAAGGAGATGACATGAATGGGAAGGTTAAGGTTTTTGTTAGAGAAAGGGTTTTGGTTATTACTCATTTAACGAGTAATGCTTTAGCTTTGATTAATCACTTTGCTTATATCCATGGTTAGAGAGACTTGAGATGTTTTTTAGTTTATTTTTATTGAAAATTTTCTGTTTGGTTTTGTGTGTATAAATATAAATACAGTGTATGTGGTCGTGAATAAGATTCATGAATCGATATGTACCAAATAAGTGTTTCCTGAAAGAATTAAAAATGATCTTTAAAATTCCAACAAAACATTTAATACTTTTGTCACCCAATAGTTATAGATGCATCATTTTCATACTTTTAAAATACTTCCCAGTAACCGTAGAAGAAAATATATTGGGCAACAAATAACAATATGAATCAATAGTAATTTAGTTCATTCGAATATCTTTCACTAATATTTTTGAAGTTTACATTATATTTATCTTGACTAACATGTACTCATACATGTATATACATAGAAAGTTATTTTTAAAATCATGAAAAGATCTATATTTACAAAATGCATTATTATTCAAGGAGAGTATACAACAAAAACATATATTTATTTAAATTTCTTGTTGCATTATTTAAATAAAATAAATAAAAGGAAACTCACGTGAAGAAAAGGGATCTTTTGATCCCACTTTTGTTGAATAATGGCAGACCAACTGCTTACAGTTGTTAGATTTTACACATGGAATCTATCTTTACACAATTCACATTCAGTACAGTAACAGTATCTTTTCAAGTTTAGAATTTTTGTTTTTAAATGATAAATGTAATTTACTATTCTACATCACATTTACAAGAAATCTACAATATACTGTATTACTGTAAAAAAAACAACTAAAAGTTGCTGATTCTGGTTAAGCATCTTCAACACACCCGGTTTGTACAATTTAACAAAGGTCCTCCAGACTAAACCATAAGAGCATGATTAACCCTAAGAGTCCCTTAATTTTTTTTTTTTTTAAAAAAAAAAAAATAAAAACGGATCAATCACGGACCGTCACGTGTCAGTGGGGTCCGCGAACAGTGCAAGAACCCAACTAAGAACACCTCTTAATTAAGAGATTTAAGAGGTGGTTTTTAAGGGAATTAGCGGGTCCCAACCAAACACCACACGAGCCTCTCTCAACTTCTTCTCTTTACACAAAATATAAATCAACCAAGTGTGACTAATCGAACGTGGCCGAAAATCAAGAGCAGCCATATCTTTAACCACATTGCTTCCATGGTCAATCTAGAGTAACAGAGACACTGAAGCAGCGTTTCATAAGTCTTTATTGGGATACATCTCTTCCTTATGCATTTCTAACATCAGAGCCGAAGCATCGAGAGGTCTTTCACTTCAGCAGCACATCCTCTATTTGAATCAAAAATATTTATTAATTTAACAAATAGTGATTTATAAATTTTTAAAAGAGCTAACTACAAATTTATCTTAGTTTTACTTCTTAGCAAATGTGTGTGAGTATTATATAAACTGTCTAATTTGAAAAGAAAATTAATACAATCAAATGCATATTAAATTAAATATAATAATTCTGGCCCTTTACCTGTTCTAATTTCGTAGTCATATGATTAATAGCTATAATATTATTACGCGTATGATATTTTTAGTTCAAAAATGTCGAAGAAATGAAAGTAAAAGAGATATGGGTATTTTGATAATTATTTACACTTGAGCTTATTTTAAGGGATAATTATATTATTTACAACTCTTGTGGGTAATTGGTTTTAGAGAAATTGCTAAGAATAACATAAGTTAAGTACCACTTTACAAAAATACAAATTATCAAAAATATATTAACATTTGGGTTTACACTTTATTGATTATTGTTTTGGGTTTAGTGTTAAAGGGGTGAAGTTAAATTTATAAATATTTTATAAATATTCAGAAAAAATAATTTAATCTATTTTTATCATAATTTAAAAGTATTTTTGAAAATTATTATTTATTAAAGGTAAATTTGCAAAGTGGTATTAATTTTATGATAGAATTACAATTTTTTTTTATACTTCGACTTTGATGTAGCATCTTTTTTTTTAACACAATTTGATGTAGCATCTAATTTCTTTTAACTAAAGACAGACACTTTGATTGTTTAAAGCTTATAAACAAAACAAGAACATGGCAGGTTAGCATCGTTATTTTTCAAAAAAAAGCAACAAATGCTCTGCAATAATGCTCTTCATTTTTGTTATTCATGCGTTGCATGTCAATAATATGATTATTGAATAAAAGTCAGAAATATCATGCCAACATTGCATTGCAAGAAAAGGTTTAATCAGTACACTAGAATAAAGGGTCAATCATGCCTACTCTTAACACACTCTTGAAGATCTAATTTTTCTATTATATATTATGATTTGCTTTAATAAGACAAAATCAAACTCTAGTATGCCCTATGATTTGTATGTTTGTTGTCTTCATACCCTTATAATTAAGCTTATATGGCCATGAATACATTTTAATGGAGGAATGAATTCAGCAATTAACCAATCATGAAATTATAGAAATTCACACCTCATCATCTGCTCTCTTCTTCTTTTGATTTTCTTTCGAATATGTAATTATAAATGTTTTTTTAATTATTAATGCTCGCCACTTATTAATCTTCCAAGCATTTATTCTACGTAAAATTCGACGACTTCAGGCCAATTGATATTCTACTTCCTACTATCCTGGTCCTCTTAAACTCGTTCGATTGTTCAAACGAATTAATCAAACCACCTCCAATGAGGGGTTCTTAGATAATTTTTAGGGGTTTTAAAAACATTGTGGGGTCCACAATTTGTTTAGAACTAGTTCTAAAAATCCTTCATTAAGAACCAGGTTCTTAAATTGTTTACGGACCCCATTGACACGTGGCGGTTCGCGATTAATTCATTTTTTTTAATTTTTTTTAATTAAAAAAATCAAGAAAAAAAAAGTTTAGAACCCTAACGGGGTTCCAAACGGTTGGAGGTGCTCTAACTCCTCTTTCTGCAAAATCATAACCATTAACCAATATATAAATATCGCTCTGGTCTCTATCATAACATGCTCTATTTTATTTTATTTCTACGCTTACCACTAGAGAGAGGGGTTAACATATGATGAACCAAAAGAGAAAATAAAAGGAATGGTTGTATTATACTCTTGTAACAAATACAAATCCATGCATGTGTCATGTCATGTATATGAGGTATCTTCCAATGAAATATGGTACGGTATAGAGTATACATAAATAGAAAAATAGCATACACATTCCCTTGAACGAGTAGCATCTATCATGTGTAGCCCGTTACTTTGGGTCCCATAAAATGATAGTAGGTTACAGTAAGGACCACTCATTAGACTGGAAAAGAAAGGTAGTTCGTTGGCCATGGCTGACTTGACAGTGGCTAGGACCACGCCAGACTCACGGGTTCAATCATATACTTGCAAGTGGGACCAGCGCAGCGGCTTCAGCTACAAGATGAATGGGTGGGACTTTACCGGTTAGGATCAAACCAGCTTAGCCGATTGCTTTTCAAGCTGTTTTGGGCAAAGAAAACATGTGGTATGATGGTTTTATATTATATTTAACTATCACTTTCTCAGTTTCCTGAATGTAAAACTTATAATTGTACTCAGTACAGTCGGTTTGTGGGTCTCATCATCCAATGTGCAAGGATATGCATACTATATACATACTGTGCAATGTAGAACCACTCCAGTAAATGAGTTAGCCATATCCATATATAGACTATAGTACGTACGTATTACTCATGAAAAAGTGATGATGTATATATAGTCCATACTAAAATGATATAGAGATTGTAGAAATAATTATAGTGTTTGCAAGTGGAGAGTTGGGGATAGAAGCGTACTGCTTAAGAACCATCTTTTTATTTTATTTTTATATTAGCATCAATTCACAGATATAATATAAAGGAAAAATGCCATCAAAAAAAGAAAATGATAGAAAGAGTATATAAAAGGTCTAGCATTAGGTCATAATATTTCACCATAGAATCTAATGATCCATCCATATGATTCTCTAATTTCTCTGATCATTGCTTTGTTCGAGTATAAATCTATCAACCTTTGAACGTATAAGTTATAACTCTTTAACAATTTAAAGAAAAAAATCAGTAACACTCCGACCGTCTATGATTAATGGGCCATCCACGCCCGCTCATTCAGCACGTGGACTCCGTCCCGTTTTACGGATGGTGCGTTAATTTTCTAAGACTCGAAATCATTGTTTACTAACCATGCAATCACCATATGATTTTTCTCCATGTTTTGGCTTCACACGGTGTCGCGAATTAGTTCTTGAATGTCCCTCGTCCTTTCATTTTTCTAGCCTAATTACGCTTAACCATTAAATTCTAAATAAATGTATAATGGAAAAAATAAAGTCAACTTTGATGATATAGATACGAAAATCATTTTTTTAAAACCTTTACACATATTACAGTTCGGGAACGTTACTAAATCGGCTAAAAATCTCTCCCCACCGAATAAAGACTCAGTTCCGTGGTATCGATTCATCTGCATTCGATGTATGACTATATAAAAAAAATTTCCTATGGTAATTGAAATCACCGAGTTTAAAAGACCAACGTGATATGAAATACTGGGGCCACCAGCACCGAAGGCGATAAGGAGCTTTTTGGCCGCGATGATGTTCCCTGTGTTATTACGTAACCACTCATCTCACACCACGTTATTTTATTACTGGATTTATTTATTTACCGACTGTTTTTTCGTCAACAGTTCGTATGCTCTCTCTTGATCACATTTTCCTCTTATAATATCACCTATTATAAGAAAACACTTCATATGTTGAAACATATAACATAATCTAAGCTCAAGGTTACCCAAACACTTCATATGTTGATAGCTGGAAATTTATTAGTATTTTGTATTTTATACGTGACTACTAGATCAAACTAGTAAACATTGTAAAGTCTTAAGGTTACCGAGGCATGTCAATAAAACATTTATATCCATCAAGACTAACTAAGTGGATATTATGCTAAAACAATACAGTCTCTTAACATTTCCAAAAGAACATGCGTATCAGTGTCACCAAACGAATATATTAACCTACATGAGAGACAGTTATTAATATTGTGCTATATATGTGACGATCAATGGTCAACAAAAAGTAGGGAATTTTTGTAGTTCAATCCAAGAGTGTAGCGATATCTGAGTAACATCAACACCAGAGAAAAACAAAGTATAGAAAGTTTATATTTTAAGGTTTAGAAAGTAAATAAAAAGGAAAATGTTTTGTCTAAGACTACTTATTTAATCCTTCGGACATCTGGAACTATCTTCTTATATACTCCTAGTTCTTTAAATTATTTTTGAAAAATGTCGCATTCAATAGTTGGTAGAGATAGTTCCAAAAATATCACATTACTTCTCTTTCACACACACATAAAAAGTGAAAACTTATGTAACACTTCTCCAGGTAGAGAAAGAGGAAGACAGTGATAGCTTAGTTATAATTAAAGACCCCCAAAATCCAAATAGAATCTTCTGTTAATAAAGTATGAGTGAAAACACACAAATAAAATAAAAATGACATGTCCTTTTGCATTTTTTTCTCTGTTTACATTTACATGCCTATAAATATGTGTACATATATAAGCCTAGAGAATCCGCCATTACTCTCAAGTCTTTCATGATCTCAACATAAACAAGACAAGACGCTTTTGTCTAAAAGCTACGAGAAACCAAAAGAAGAAAAAATCGAATACTCTTACAATTCTTTCGTATATAAAAAGATTCAAGTAAGTTTATTTGGTTCAGTATAGAGACCATGTGTCATTTATAATTATCCTAATGTTATCAAATCTTTATATAGGATCAAAAATGTTGTTCATTGTTACTTATTTCCCCTGCTTTAAATAACCTTTTCATCAAATATAGGACACCAATAGGAAAAAAAAAATGGGAAGTAATAATAGTTTTCACTCACGCAGATTATGAAAACTTAACTACTAGTTTGAAACCATGCACTATGATTCTTGTTTTTTTTCTTTCTTTTTTACATTTTATGTATGGAATTTCAGTCGAGATATTATGAGTATTCAAACGTAACTTCTCTTCATAATGAAATGGTGCATTAACCATTATTACGTGTGGAAAAGATATATATATATATATATATATATATTATATGTAAACTTACTTGAATACTTGATTTTACATTAATTACATGCGTAAAGGAGTGTTACAAATTGCCGCATTGCAGAAAAAATACATAAAAGTATTAAATGGAGAATCTCTCACACATTCCTCCCGGCTATCGATTCCATCCGACCGATGAAGAACTCGTAGACTATTATCTTAAAAATAAAGTTGCATTCCCGGGAATGCAAGTTGATGTAATCAAAGATGTTGATCTCTATAAAATCGAGCCATGGGACATCCAAGGTATGTATGTCCTTGCCTGATAATATACTTGTTGTTA
>CAJHQQ010001220.1:0-108222 GCA_905132885.1 Moricandia moricandioides
AACTTCAAAAGAGCATTTATGATTTGAAAGGATTCCCTTGGCATTCCATCTTTGGATTCTAGAGTCGGTTTCTCTTCTACAATATCACTACAGTACGATCAATCATATCCTAGAGATTCAAGAGGCCAAACCTATCTTCTTGTGTGAGAAATACACAAGTACAATGACTCCAACTCTACCACAAGTCATGAGGATCGAAGCCGAAGGAAATGTAAGTTGCTACTTCTTGATGTTTTGGTTCTGTTTATATTTTAAAAACTAATGCCTTTGGATCTATTTTGGTTGTAGTTGAAAGTTACTTGCGTTTTACCTTCAATACCCCATGATCCTAAAGACTGTTTGATAATGAAAGACGAAGATGATGAAGATCTAGATGAAGTGATCAAATTGGTCAAAAAGGATATAGAATCAAATCTGAAGATTGGACTAATAGATGTATAGATTCTGTTGAGATGCTATTGAATAAATAGCAAGAAGATCTAAGCTTTTTAGCAATGTCGAGCTATGCCAAGCATCTTCTTCAAATGAGGCATCTTTAGTTTCAAAACTTAAAACAATGAGCGAGAAGATGGAATAGAGCTTCAAGACCATGAGCGACCACATCTCTATTCTTGAAAAAGAGAACAACCAACTTAAACTTCGTGTATTAGAGTTGGAGGGAAAAAATACTGATACTCCTGAAATAGTCATTAAAACACCTTGTCCAAGCAATGATCAAACAACCAAACTCGATTTGAACAATGAAAAGGTAAAAAACATATGCTCAATTTTACATATAATTATATGAAATTCTTCATAACTACTTCTTCTCTATATTTTTTTAAGGAGAATGAAACACTAGACTCTCGACAAAGTCTAATGTCTCCACCAGTTTATGAAAATATTGAGGTAAGAAATATATTTAGTTAAAAAAAATGTTAGTTAGATCTCTTATTGTTTTCTTTTGTCATATAGGTTGAGACAGAGACTGGAACTCAAATTATATCTTCTAATGTGACACAGCAAGTATATTCTCATTCTTTGTTTAATTATTTAGGAAGCATCTGTACATTTTCATGATAGCCTTCCTGATTATGTTATTGATATACTTGATATCTTACCATTTTCTTTTGTCATATAGGCTCAGACAGAGACTGTCACTCAAGTTATATCGTCTAATGTGACGCAAAGAGTATGTGATCATTCTTATTTTAGTTAGTTTAGGAAGCGTCTGTACATTTTCATGATAGTCATCCTGATTTATTTTATTTTTTTTGAAGACTGACACAGAACCATTGTATGAGACGCCTTCCAAATCAAATCAAGCAGATGAAACACTCGATGATACTACAGATTGTATGACAAAGATGATTTCACAAACCATTTCATCAAATACCATTACTCGAACACAACCTCTAACTCAGTCAACCAATATAGATTTTTCACAAACAAACAAGGTATGCCTCAAGTTTTAAAACCCGACTTTTACAGTAACGTATGCAACTTTTTATTTCTTAAATTTATGAAGCATTGTAACGTTTTCAGGAAATACTTACTGATTCGTTTTTAAACTTGCAGGGTGCCGAGACAGAGAATGTGACAACTTCCAAAAACAATGAAAGCAATTCAAATAAAGAAGACACCAAGAAGGTATGACTGTTTTTTTTCAAATCTTTTAATTAATACCCAACAAAGATCAAAATGCCTGATGTCACTGAATTTACATCTTCACAGACTGAAGAAAGCAGAGTGTCAACTCTACTCGAAATCGGTGCAGATGTGGAGGTTGCATCAGAAGATGATACTAATTGTCAAATATGGTATCCAGGAAATGTAGTGACTACGAATGTGTGTGATGGTGTGGAGAAGGTGACAGTTGAGTATTCTACACTGGACTAAAAGAATAAGCAAAAGAGAGTTCTGGAAGATGTACCTATTAACAGAATACGTCCTAAACCACCACAATCTAGAAACCCAAAGGTTTTTGACTTGGTAGGTTGCGTGGAAGGGTTTCACAAAGGAGCATGGTGAAGTGGAAAAGTCAACATGATTTTTAACGATGGCACATATTTTGTTTATCTCAACCATTCTACGGAAACAATTTTGTTCAAACATCATAATTTGCACATCCATAGGAAATGGGTAGATGGGGTTTGAAAGATGGCAGAAGACGTATAAAATATCCTTTAAAATCATTTAAATGGTATTACAATGTCAATTGTTTGATATATCTGTTTTTCTTTCCAGATGGAATATGTTTACTTCAGAGGATTATCCCAGACATAGAGTCCGAGACCAAGTCAACAAGACACAGAGTCCGAGACGAAGGTATGAAATCTTTGTACATCATTTTAGATGGGTTTCATGAATATAAAGACTACCTTTCTAAAATTTTGTACTTCCAACATTATATAATTTGTGTTTGTATGATTGAAGGGGAAGGCTGTTGAAAGTAAGAAAAGGAGAACAAATCCTTTACCAGAAGATAATCCTCATTATCTAAGGCAAAAATGTAGACAACAAAAACGTCCTAAAAACCTTCCTATACCAGTAACACCTGAGGTTATATTTCCTATTGATCCATTTAAGACTCCTGAAATTTCTCAGTTTACAAGGTTTCAATATTGGTTGACATTATCGGGCAAAAATGAAAAGTAAGCAAGTTCTCCACCTCGTATATATAAATTGTTAATTATTTGTATATAAGAATTATACTTATAGTTTTTCATCTACTTACAGACCAATCTTAATCAGTGGCGTTGCAAAAATGGGAGATTTCTTTGAAACCATGGAAGATCCAGAAAAAAATCGTAAGCAAGAGGTAACCAATTGAAAAATATGATTCATATCCTAAATAATTTTTTGACAAATTGTACTTGATGTTTCTCTGAAAGCATATAGACGGAGCGTTTGCAATGCTAAATTGTAGAAGATTTGAGCAATCTACTTGGTTCAACAAGAAAAAAAGGCTTCAAAAAGCTTGCTTTATACCAGTCACATTCTTTAATTTTGTTGGCTACATTTATGAGGTCTACAAGAACACACGGAAAGAAGGACAAAAGATATATGTGGATTGGGAAAAAGACGTGGTGAGAGGAGAAACTGATCCAATAATGAAATGGGGAAAATATGTTGGTGTCATATATGGCTCTATCTTAGGGAAAAAGAGCAGACGTTGGATTGGTATGGTGATTAATTTGATGGAGAAAAGATCACATACTATTTTGTCTTGCGGACCAAAGACTGCAACTTCGATATTCGTCAAATCGAACAGCTGGCAGGTAACACTAGTGATATTATGTTTTATTTATTTTTCGATTAATGAAGAAACACAAATGACATAATTTATATATTTCACAGAGTTGCTTCCTGCCTTGATGTTGGAAGCTGCAAATGAAGAAGTTCTTGCAGAAGGCGTTGTTCTATTTGAAGTTGAGAAGGCAAAAATTTTGGTTAACACATATAGCAGTTACAACTCTGGTCTATTTGTTGTCAAGATTCTTGAATGCCACTCTCTGGGATTGAAAGACATGTCAAGCATTAATGATGACACTGCACTGGACTTGAGAAGCAAGCCAACTTGTGAGATCTTCGAGCAGTTTATTGACAAAGATTTCGAAGAAGCTTAAACTGAGTGAACATGTGAGACTCGTTTTCTGTGTCACTAATACTCGTTTTTGAACTTTTTTTCCTAGAAATGAACGATTGTAATGAATGAATGATGAAGAAGTTTTTTTTAGTTTGTTATTGGTACATTTTTAGCATTTTCAGGATGAGTTTCTTAAAAATATAAAACCAACACCACGGGAAGTAGTATAGATGGCCAAAACATAAAGCGAACACCACATACCCAACTACACCAACTTAACCAAAACAAAACAAGAACAAATGAGTATATTATACAAGCACAAAACATGAAGTAGTAAAACATAATACACAACTAAACCAACACAAAACAATATTAATACAGACTACACAGGAACATATGAGTATATTATTCAGCATCTTCAGGATAATCAAGCAATAGCAATTCATTCACCCTCCTAGGCAATTCTTGATGGAAAGAGTACATTTTTAGCATTTTCAAGATAGGTTTTTTGAAAATATAAAACCAACACCACATGAAATAGTAAAGATGGCCAAAACATAAAGCGAACACCACATACCTAACTACACCAACTTAACCAAAACAAAACAAGAACAAATGAGTATATTATACAAGCACAAAACATGTAGTAAAACATAATACACAACTAAATCAACACAAAACAATATTAATACAAAGTACACAGGAACATATGAGTATATTATTCAGCATCTTCAGGTTAATCAAGCAATAGCAATTCATTAATTCTCCTAGGCAACTCTTGATGGAAAGCTAGTGTTTCCATCTTCCAGAAGCACGTATCGCAGATTGGCTCCGGTTTGTACCACTCATCCCACGGCTCCCCCCATCCATAAATCACTTGACACGGTCAACTATTGATTTCTCCATAATAAACATCAAGTTGAGACACCCTTTCGACATAGAGTGGGGGCAGTCTGTCGCACCACGAATTTCTTGAAGAGGCTTTGACCTTACGCTTTGCAGATCGAACAAATTCCCTAGAGAGATTGACCAAAGCACCATTGAAAACCATTCCAGGGAACATGTCCTTGTGAGATGAGAATAGGTGTAGAGCCCCAAATCCTATCTCCTCTCAGCAGCAAGTTTAATCCTGGACAGTCCTTCTTCCATGTCATCAGCCCGGAAGAAATCCCAAGCACCGAGCATGAACAGAGCAGAAGGGTTTTCATAGTGGATACAAGCCCAATTGAAACTTACTTTTCTATAGATGTTTTGTCAAGCCATATCCATCGTGAAGAGATCGACACTCCTGAAGAATGTCTCTGTTTGAACCAAATTTTGCATAGACACACAAACCCTATTGCAGTGAACAAGATCGGTGTATGAGTCATTAGCAATCTTAAGGAGAATGGTTTCAAGGACTTCTGGAGGGAGATCAAGAATATGTGGCCTCCCAAGCAACCAACAATAAAATCTTCTCACAATTGCTGGAAACCCTACAAGAGAAGTGAAAACTACCCCCATTCTTTTTTTTTCGTGATTCTCTAAAAGGATGAAGGAAGAAGACTTATGGAATTCCCAATATATAAACCTAAAACCAAAGTGCGCAAATGAAAAGAAGTGTCCTACATACACCACTTAATCAACAAACCCTTAAAAATAACCGAAAACCAGAAGGAATTCAACCGGTTCATTTTTTGAATTAATATTAAGAAAAGGTGTGATTCCAACTGGAATCGAACCAGGGTGGCGAGTAAGGGAAGCAAAGCCCGAGAACAGTGAAATAGAGGTTTAGCCACTAGGCCGAGGAGAATCATCTGTTAGATATGGAAACATAAATGTATTTATCGACAACCTTTGATCAATATTTTGTGTGTTAAACATTTCAGGAAGGGTTTCCAAAAGAAGAGAATAAAAAAAAAACTAAACTTAAAAAAATGGTGCAATTCCAACGGGAATCAAACCAGGGTGGGGAGTAAGGGAAGCATAGCCCGAGAACAGTAACAACAGAGGTTTAGCCACTAGGCCGAGGAGAATCATCTGTTAGTTTTCCAAACTTAAATGTGTTTATTGACAACCGTCAATATATATTTTGTGTGTTAAAAGTCAATTAACATTTGCAGGTTGGGTTTCCAAAAGAAGAAGATTCGCATAAAAAACACTAAACTTCAAAAAAAGGGGCGATTCCAACGGAAATCGAACCAGGGTGGGGAGTAAGGGAAGCATAGCCCGAGAACAGTAACAATAGAGGTTTAGCCACTAGGCCGAGGAGAATCATCAGTTAGTTTTCCAAACTTAAATGTGATTATTGACAACCGTTGATATATATTTTGTGTGTTAAAAGTCAATTAACATTTTCAGGTTGGGTTTCCAAAAGAAGAAGATTCGTGTAAAAAAATAAACTTAAAAAAAGGTGCGATTCCAACGGGAATCAAACCAGGGTGGCGAGTAAGGGAAGCAAAGCCCGAGAACAGTGAAATAGAGGTTTAGCCACTAGGCCGAGGAGAATCATCTGTTAGGTATGGAAACATAAATATATTTATTGACAACCGTCGATCAATATTTTTTGTGTTAAACATTTTCATGAAGAGTTTCCAAAAGAAGAGATTCGGGTAAAAAAAAACTAAACTTTAAAACAAAGGTGGGAAGCATAGCCCGAGAATAGTAACATTAGAGGTTTAGTCACTAGGCCGAGGAGAATCATCCGTTAGTTTTCCAAACTTAAATGTGTTTATTTATAACCGTCGATATATATTTTGTGTGTTAAAAGTCAATTAACATTTTCAGGTTGGGTTTCCAAAAGAAGAAGATTCACGTAAAAAAACTAAACTTAAAAAAAAGGTGTGATTCCAACGGGAATCGAACCAGGGTGGGGAGTAAGGGAAGCATAGCCCGAGAACAGTAACAATAGAGGTTTAGCCACTAGGCCGAGGAGAATCATCTGTTAGGTATCAAAACTTAAACGTGTTTATTGACAAACGTCGATATATATTTTGTGTGTTAAAAGTTAATTAACATTTTCAGGTTGGGTTTCCAAAAGAAATAGATTCCCGAAAAAAAACTTGACTTCGCCTTTGCCTTCTACTCTCGAAAAACGATCCAGAATCCCACCCGCACTGTTCTTCAAACAAGAAATCGAACCTTAGGGTTTTTGTTCTTAAAACGATCCAGAATCGCACCGACACCGCTCTACAACCAAGAAATTGAACCTTAGTGTTTTTGTTTATAAAACGATCGAGAATCGTGCCGTCACAGCCATGTAACTTTCGAACTTCTATCAAAAGAAATTGAAATTAAAGTTGTTGGATGATGTTGAATGTTTGTGAAAGTTGAAATGTTTATATTCATTTGTTGATTTTTCAGAATCGGACAAGAAGAGAAGAATTTGAGGTTATCGGTCTTCTCTTATTTGAACTGAAAATATTTTTGAGGTTAGTGTTCTATTCTCTTTATTCAAAAATTTATGTTAGTTAGTTTTCTTAGGTTAGCTTGTTCGATTCAACAGTTTGTCTGCTCTTCTATTTTGTTTTGATTTGAGGAATAATTTGTTCTTATTTAGGAAGTGCTTCCTGAAAATCCTGAAAGCATGCTGGCACTTTCTATATTGCGTTACCCCATTGGTTGTGAGCCAAACCAACCAGTGGCAATAGACCAGCATTCAATAATTATTTACATCGATGAAATCAAGAAGATTCTTAAATCAGATGAGCACGGGAGAATCAGAGAATATTTTATGGGTCATCTGATAAAGTTGAGCGAGAGGCATCTCAAATTATCTACTAAGATGCTACACATTTTCCTCACACGAAGCTTAATCACAGTGAAGAAGAATGAAATTTGGTTTCATTTTGGGGCACATCCATTGAGATTCTTTATCAGAGAGTTTCATTTGATTACTGGTCTTAAGTGTACTGGAGAAGGAGAAGTACAACAAGTCAATACCGAAGATAAAGAATGCAAATGGAATCTGATACAAGGTGGTAATCACACATTAAAAATTTTATTAAAGCAACTATAGGAGACACCAGAAGACTCTTCGGATGAGAGATTTTGTCTTTCAATGCTCCTTCTTATTGAGAGCATATTGTTGCAGAGGAGAGAAAACTACAAGTTCCCTTTGGACAATGTGAGAAAGGCACAAGATGTTAATGTATTATTGACATATCCATGGGGAAGAGACGCCAATACCGTGCTGCTTAAATCGATTAGAAATGTTGTGCATTCAAATCTTGAGAAGAAAAAAATATGATTTGCAAGGATTTCCTATAGCATTCTACCTGTGGATACTAGAGTCAGTTCCTTTGCTACAATCTGTCTACAGTAGGATTGTTCCTATTCTCGAGATTCAAGAGGCCAAACCTACATTCTTATGTGAGAAATACACATTCACATCAAATCCTTCTATTTCACAGGTTCTTGGCTATGAATATGCAATAAATGTAAGTTGCTACTTCTTGGGGGTATTGGTTATGTTTAGTTTTTTTTTTAAAAACTAATGCATACCAAAATATTCTATTTTTTGTTGTTGTTGTTGTTGTAGTTGAAGGTCACATGCATTTTTCCTCCTATTCGGCATGATCCTGAAGACATTTTTTCAATGGTAGATGAAGTTGATGCCAATCTGGATCAAACGGCAGATTTATCCAAGAAAGGATATAGGTTTACAATTGAAGATTGGAGAAATAGTTCAGTAGACCTTTATGTTGCTCGTGAAGAAATAGCGCGAAAATCTTATCTGTTTGGAAATGTGGAGATTGGTCAAGCATCTTCTTCAAATGAAGAGTCTGTAATAACAAAGCTTATGAGAGTAAACGAGATGATGCAAGTGAATTTCGAGATCATGAACTCTCGATTGCTTTTGATGGAAAAAGACAACAAATAACTTAAAGTTCGCGTGTCAAAATTAGAGAAAAGACGCGTATATGCTCTGTTCTTGTTTTACTTTATCTTGTTTTGATAGTAGTTTAGTGAGATTATATACATATTAATGATTTCCTTCATGAATATTTTTATACTTGGTGAATGACATAAATCTAGTGTATGAGTCACTTTCAACTCACGGTGAAGGCAATCAAAACAATGAAGTCTATCCAAACAATGATCTTGACAATGATGTAAGTTTTATTTTGAACTTAAGTTGAAATATATTGATTTCCAAATGATTAACATGATATTTTGGCTCAGGATTTGATAGAGCCTATGACTGAGGTCATATTCACAAACATATCAAAGACACCAACTGTTACTTCGACAAGCCTATGAGTCAGACTGTTTCTATAGATTTTTCAGGAACAGAGAAGGTAAGTGTTGTAGATTTTTTTAGTTTTGATAGTAGTTGAGTGACCTTCTGTACATATTCGGGACTGCCTTCCTGAAATTAAACTTGAAGTGTATTTAGGAAAAAAAAATATTTATTTCCAAATGATTAACATGATATTTTGGCTCAGGATGTGATAGAGCCTATGACTGAGGTCATATTCACAAACATATCGAAGACACCATATGTTACTCCGACACAGCCTATGAGTCAGACAGTTCCTATAGATTTTTCAGGAACAGAGAAGGTATGTCTTGTAGATTTTTTTAGTTTTGATAGTAGTTTAGTGAGCTTTTGTACGTATTCGGGATTGCCTTCCTGAAATTAAATTTGAAGTGTATTTAGGAAGAAAAACTATTGATATCCAAATGGTTAACATGATATTTTGGCTCAGCATGTGATAGAGCCTATGACTGAAGTCATATTCGCAAACATATCGAAGACACCAGATGTTACTCCGACACACCCTTTGAGTCAGACAATTCCTATAGAATTTTCAGGAACAGAGAAGGTATGTCTTGTAGATTTTTTAGTTTTGATAGTAGTTTAGTGAGCTTCTGTACATATTGAGGATTGCCTTCCAGCATATTTTTGTACTTGCAGAATGACACAAAGCAAGTGTATGAGTCACCTTTAACTCACGGTGAAAACAATCCAAACCATGCAAGCAAAACTCAAAACAATGATGTAAGCTTTATTTTAAACTTAAAGTTGAAATGTATTTTTTCATATATTTTTTTTCTAAGGATGTGATCGAGCCTATGTCTGAGGTCAGTTCGATAAACATATCCAAGACACCAGTTGTTACTCCAATTCCAATAGATTTTTCAGAAACAGAGAAGGTATGTCTTGTAGTTTTACAAGCTATAATAAATATGTAACCACTATCATACGACTGATGTACGTGAATCCAAATCATCAGTCTGAAGAAAGCAAGGTGCCACCCCTCTTTGAAGTCGGTGCAAATGTTGAAATTGCATTTGAAGATAACACTACTAGTCGAGTATGGTACCCAGGAAATGCAGTGAAAACGCATCTGGTTGACGGGGTTGAGAAACTGATGGTTGAGTAGTCAACAATTTTTTTGGACAAAGAGAAACGGCTCAAAAGAGTTAAAGAGAGTGTATCCATTGACAGAATCAGGCCTCGACCACCAAATAATGAACAAGAAATGAAAGATTTTACGCTGTTGGATAACGTGGACGCGTATCACAATGATGTGTGGTGCAGTGGAGAAAGCAAAATCATTTGGATTGATAACAAATATTCTGTCCATCTCAATTGTTCCAAGGAAATAATTCAGTTCGAACTTTGTAACTTGCGTATCCATAGGGAATGGGTAGATGGAGGTTGGAAGCTAGCAAAAGACGTAAAGGTATGAAAAATCTTTGTTCATCATATTTGGAATGGTTTCATGAATAAAGAGACAACCTTCCTAAATTATTAAACTTCCAACATTATATACTATATACTTTGTGTTTGTTTGATTGAAGGGGATGGCTGTTATTGGTGATAAAAGAAAAGCACTTGGTTCATCAAAGAGACAAATAGTAGACAATCTTCCTTTTCTATAGAGAAGTGAGCCAAAACGACCTAGAAACCCTCCTTTACCTGTAACACCAGAGGTTATTCTCCCAATTGATTCATTCATGACTACAAAATCTCATCAGTTTTCAAGGTTTCAGTATTGGATGCCATTAAGAGCAATACATGAAACTAAGCATGTTTTTGTCTTTGTTTATATATTCTTAATTTATTTATTAAATTTTTAAGTGATACATCAATCTTTTTCTCAACTACAGCCTACTCTATATCAATGGAAGAAAAAAAAACGAAAGAGTTCTTTCAATTAATGGAAAATCCATAAAGAAGTTTCTCTAAAGAGGTAATTTATTAATGGAAAATATGCTTTGTGTCTTTAATTATGCTTTGACAATTTATTTATTTTCTCCGAGGAAATAGAAATTGTGTTTGAAATGCTAAATTGTAGGAGAATTGAGCAAGCTAGTTGGTTCAATGAAAAAAAGCTTCCAAAAGCTTGCTTTTTACCTCCCACATTCTTCTACACGTTGGAAAACAAGTATGACTGTTTCAAGAATCCACCTATCAAAGGAAAAAAGAAATTTAATGATTATCAAAGCAGAGTTGTGAGAGAGGAAAGACTTTCAAAAATGAAATGAATGGAAGATGTCAAGATTGTTTATGGTGCTACTCTTGGAAAAAAAAAGTTGTCACTGGATTGGGATGGAGATACACATGACGAACAAAAAAATCACATAATTTCATTCTTGTCATCCAACAGAAGATATAAACATTGATTTTCCTCAAATCAAAAAGCTAGCGGGTAAAAACTCTTACTGTTTAATTAATTTTCTTTATAGGTTAGTGTAGAAACATAAGTAACATAATTTATGTATTTCACAGAGTTGATTCCTGCCCTGATTTTAGAAGCTTTGGGTGCATAAATCATTGGAAAGGACATCCTTCCATTTCATGTTGACAAGGCAAAAGGCACTCCGGAGACAAAAATTCATTTCATGCTACAATGTGACTCAATGAGATTGAAGAACATGTCCAGTATAAATGATGACAATGCAATGGACTTGAGGAGCAAACTAGCTTGTGAGATATTCGAACAGTTTGTGGGAAATGATTTCAAGGAAGCTTCAAAGAGTAAACATTTTAGACTCGTTCTATGTTTAGCTTAAACTATGTTTTTGAACTTTGTTTCATATGGATGAATGTTGACTGGGAGAACAAATGTTCCTAAAACATTTGTAGTAAAATATAAGCTTTAGGATAGCATTTAACGTTTTCAGGTTGGGTTTCACTATTGTTCATTTTTCGAATTAACTTTAAAAAAAAAACTACTTCAGTTCCCCTTGGAAGCGAACACAGGTGTATTATTTAGCAAGAGTATAGTAAGAATAGTGGATTAGCCGCTAGACTGAGGAGAATCATCTGTTAGCGTAGACTGAGTTTTTGGATCGGGTAAAATGCCCAGGCCTAATCTCTCCACTGAAATTGGTCTTAAATTTTTGGGGGACACCATCAAGAAAATTCAGAAGCTTCACTTGAAGACACAGCATTGTATATATTTGGATGTCACAAGGTTGTTCGTGTTTGTTAACCTTGAGAACCGATGTTGTAGTCTTGCTAAACATGGAGAAGAAACATTAATCCAAGTAATCTAACCATGGTACCACTTAGGTCGTTGGAGATGGATTACATAGGCCCCATAGAGTAAATAGAGTTCGGCCCATTTGAATGGAATCTATTAACATTTTGAGCAAAGTTGCTTAGGGTTTACACAGACTTAGCAAAATAATAGAAAAACAGATGTCTATATAAAGGGACAAGAAGGGATCGAGGAAGGCATCGAAAAACATATATAAATAGGCACAATAATTAGAGTTTATACTTTGATCTTTGTTTCTGCCGATTTGACCTAATTCCATAAAGTCTTATCATTGTTTCTGTAATCATCCTTTTGATCTTTAATAAGACGTTTTTAACAACCTGCTACCTAATTCTTCATGCCCTCAGTACTTGCCGAATTCAGATTAAACAATTGTCACCGTCTGTGGGTAATTAGAAAGTAACGCCAAAAGAAAGATCAAGTATCATGACCGTAGACGATCCGGCTGGCACAGGTGGAAACTTTCCATTCAAGGATGCCGCAAACATAATGGAGATAATGAAAAGTATAATGGACTGTCTTACTCAGCAAAACGAAGCTGATTGCGAGCATTGAGCTCGTTGCTGAGTTTGGGGGCACAAATGTAGAACTCGGAATGGACCATGTCTAGAATGAGATGTCGAGCTCGTTCAAGTGTGAGTGCGGATTACCTATGAAAATGATCCATTGTATCACTTGAACGAGCTCTATGTCTCATTCTAGAGATGGTCCATCCCCAAGTTCTACAACTGCTCGCCAAGACTCAGCAACGAGCTCGCAACATGTTCATCTAAAAAGTAAGATTCTCTCTCTATGCTGCAGTTCCACGCTTAGACTCACAAATTGTTTTCAGAAAAAATGCCGACGCCGCTCTCACGCTTGTCATAATGATAGTAACACACTCATGCTCGCTAAAACGAATACGACGCACTCGCAAATTTTCCTTTCTGAAAATGACGACGACGCAGTCATGTTGTCAAAATACTTGTCAAAACGATGACGGTGTACAATTTTCTCAACCATATCAATTTCAACACTTAGAGAGTTTTTCTCCAATAGTCGATCATGATTCCAAATTCATCGTCTCTCTCACAACTCCTTAAGACTTCCCTCCACTCGCCGATGTCACCATCTCGATTCCATCAACATGGAAAAATCAATATCGCCGGCTTAACGTGCTTGTTGCTGACCTCAACGTCGACATCCTCAACATCTTCACTAAACAACAATATCAACACCTTGTACGACCTTGGCCCTCTTGGCATCGAAAGCTACTTTGAGATCGACGACCATCTTACTTTTTCTACCTCGACGACGATCTCATCTCATTGACCTCGCCTCAACCATCTCACTTCATCTATGATCTCCACGAGCTACCACTTCCCTCCGATGAGCTCCTCTTATTGCTCTCCTATTAGAAGCAACTTACGTTGATCTCCAACGATGATGAGCTCCAACTTCTCTTTGACGAGCTCCTCTTATTGCTCTCCTATGAGAAGCAGCTTATGTTGATCTCCAACGATGACGAGCTCCTTAATTCCGGCGACGAGTTCTGCCTCATCTCACGAAGAGCTCTGCCCTCACTCACCAACATAAGTGACGAGCTCTGACTCTCTCACTAATAAAAGCGAAAAGCTCTGCCTTAGCATGCAGTGAGCTCCGCCTCAGCCTGCAACGAGCTTCACCCGCTCTCAGCAACAAAGGATTCAATGAATTCCGCCTCAGCCCGCGACGAGCACCACCTCAGCCTGTGACGAGCACCGCCTCAGCCCACGACGAGCTTCACCCCATCTTAGTAACAAAGGATTCGATGAGCTCCGCCTCTTCTTGTCTAGACAACAATGTTCTCACAGTCGATAAAATGATGACAACGCGCTTGCATATTTTTCGTTGTCAAAAATCACATACATATAAGTTCAATAATGATGCACACGTTCAATAAACTATTTTTATCAACTCGGACTTGTCGACATCTCGACGCACAAAGTTTAAAGTTTGTCAAAGAAAAAACAAAGAGGCAACCGCCTTATACAAACTTCTTCAAAATCCACTTCAAGTTTTCAGCCAAGTCATTGTTAGTGCTTCCACTACAGGCTCGTCCATCTTCTACTACGAGCACTCGCTTAATAGCAGCTCGCCCATCTCCTCCACGTCGACCTCTTTGCTCGTTCATGGTCTCCCTCATCTTCACAGACAACCTTGCCTCTCCATTCATTGATGACGATCTTGACTCTCCATACATTGATGACGAGCTCACCATTCTACCCATCGACAAGGACGAGCTCTCCTCTCGACACCTTTGTCTATTTCGTCTTGACTATCTCAATTTATCCATCATCTTTGTGAGCTCACACTACCCTTCGGCGGCGATGAGATTCTCCTATTGCTCTCTGATGAGAAGCAGCTTCCGCTTATCGCCAACAATGACGAGCTCCTTCTTACCTCCGCCACTGCTCAATATTCTCGGCCAATGATCAACATCGACTTGTTTAGTTAAAAAAAAGAATCTCGTTGACTCGACCAAAGGATAAGTCAAAATAAAACCATCTCACCTCATCCACCTCGACGACCATCTCATCTCGCTGAACTCGCCTCAACCATCTCACCTTGTCCAGGTGAACAACCATCTCATCTCGTTGAAATCGCCTCAACCTTCTCACCTCATCCACCTCAACGATCATCTCACATCATCCACCTCTACAACCATCTCATATATCTCATCTCGTTAACATCGCCTCAACCATCTAACCTCGTCCACCTCGATGACCATCTCATATCATTCACTTCAACGACCATCTCACCTCGGACCATCTTCGACGACCTCGAACCACCTCGGACCATACCCGATGAGCTCGGACCACCTTCTACGAGCTTGGACTACCTCCGAAGACCTCAGACCACCTCCGACGACCTCAGATCACCTTGGACGACCTCAAACTATCTCCCACAAGTTCGGACCACTTCCTACGAGCTCGGACAAACTTCGCCGACCTCAGATGACCTCGGACCACCTACGACGACCTCGGACCACCTTCGACGACCCCGTTCCACCTATGAAAAGCTTAGACCACCTCTGACGAGCTTGGACCACCTCCTACGAGCTTGGACCACCTCCTACGAGCTCGGAGCACTTCTGACAACCTCGAACCACCTCCGACGACTTCTTGCAAAACATCACCTGCTGATTGTTGACGACCCGTCCATGGTAATGACTTCCACTTCCTCTCTAGAAACAAAAGACGAGCTCGAGTTCTGCCCCGGCTCACCAACAATAGTGATGAGCTCTGCCTCAGCTCTACCCCGCTCACCAACAACATTGACAAGCTCCGTCTCATGTCACAATGAGCTCCGCCATTTCTCACCAACAATAGTGACGAGCTCCGCCTCAGCTCTGCCCCGCTCACGAACAACATTGACAAGCTCCGTCTCATGTCATGACGAGCGCCGCCCCCGCAAACAACAACGAGTTCCACCTCAGCTCGTCGGTGACCAAAAAGGAACCTGGATCTACATATGGCAAGGAAGATCTTACATCATTTGAACCTGATTTCGTCATTTCAAAACCTAACGATCTATGCTCTTTTGCCGATCTGATTTTTACTCAATAGAACGCGAAGAATTTACCAAGGTTCGACACTTGGTGAACAAGGGGGTATTGTTGAGATGGGCTTAGCACATGCCCATTAAGAGATAAGCCCAAAATCAGGCTCGTCCCATTAAGCAAGTTAACGAATGCACAAGAGGACCATCAATACTTTTACTATAAACAGGAGGCGTCAGAGTACCTAAGACCCCTAAAAGGATCTAAATCCACAGATAGAGAGATAATTGTTTAGATGACCTGTGTAGACGAGCATCTTTAGTTCTTGTAATTAACGAGCTTATTTATTTTTTATTATTAATACGAAATTCTCCACCCTTTTACATCTTTTTTTAACAATACTTCATTGACCGGATATGGATTCCACACTAGAGGAACCTGCTTAGTTCAAAATGTTGGTGAAAAAATCTAATGAAACCTATATAGCCCAAGGCTAAACAAGTGTTAATACCTTAGAGGTGACAGTCACAAACTGCAATAGACGGGCTTTGTCTTCCTTGCTCAATCCCTGAACAACCTCCGAGAACCACTGGATAACAGGGGATCCAGTACTGTACCCAGAATATTCAGTACTCGCCCTCAGGTCATCTACTGATATATGAATATTAATACAATAAAGGTCAGAAATTTCTTCTAGCAGAAAAAGGTAATCAAATTCTTGATACATGATAACTTACAGTCGATATCAGGAAGGCCGCTTATTAATAACTCCAGTTCCTTGTTGTTAAAAGTCGATATTATATCTTTAAGGATAAGTTCACTACACCCTTCTAGGAATGCATTTATCTGAGGACGAATGGCTGTGGTTAATCGATGCTCCACGATTAGGTCAACATATTCATGCTTCTTCTCCTCAGTAACTTTAGTGTTCCGGCCTCCAGGGATCAGTTCATGGTCAGTCACCTGCATTTTATATCGACAAGTTCAAAAACACAAGGAAAAACGACACTGTTAAAAGGCTGAACAAGTTACCTCCGGTTTTTATACAGTATGAGCTAATCCTCATCAGCGTCAATGCTAAAAGTGAGATCTAGGACATCGCTGATATCATTCTGCATACTGAAGAATAGATGAGTAACCAAACAAGTATCTAAAGACCAACAACTGCCGCAGCAGAATATATACCTCCAGCATCCGTTTAAGGGCTTTATAGTAATCGGGGTCTATGGCCTCAATATCATGGTATGTAACCTTAACTCCAAGGATATGCTTGTAAAAAGAACGAGTTAAATGGACGTCAAGTAGTTGCCCATCAAACAGATCTTTTCCAACCTGTACAGAAAAAAAAAATTAGGAATTAATGCATTACACCAGAGCACTAAGTCATTAGGTAAAAGGAGCTAAAATTACCACACGGCCAATGAATTTGAAGTAGGAGAGGTGCTCTGTCTGGTAAATAGAGTTTGGGTTGAGGTGGAAAGTCGAGTCATTGCCAACGGTTGTGAGCAGAAGAGCTCCTTTGTCAAAAATAACCCTTGACAATAGCTGATACCATTCCCTGGTAATCCCACCAGCATCAATACCTTCTTCTCCTTGGAAGTGAACAGTCAATCTACCTTTCAATTCTTGAGTTTACCTCTTTCGCAATTGGTTGTATGAATATTCAAGAATATAAGCTCTTCTCACTGAGATTCTCAAAGAGCAATGGCGATGGTCGTGCTGGTGTTTTGTCTTCCATCTGAAGTATGCCCGTTTGTTATCAAATTCAATAAAACGTGGGACCTTCAGCAGTAGTGAAAAGGACATCTCAAGCAAAGCAGGATTTTCTCGGATGAAAGCATTAAGAAGTTTTCTATGCCTTTCAGAAAACCTTATAAAAGAACCATATTTCTTATCCACCTTGCAGCTTGATCCTGGACCCTTCGGCTGTTCTCCAGCATTAGAAGCCATGGGAACCAGAAATCATGACTTAAACCAGACTGTGATGGATGCAATTTCTCACAGGTAACAAAAAATGACTACATAAGGCAAGATGTTCTGAGCACCAGCTGGAAGTGACTGGCTTACTCTAGCTTCCCTTGTTGCTGAGCTCGAAGATGGAGACGTTGTTGAAGGATCTCTTAGAACAAAGGATAATAAGAACAATTTTTCTTATTGCTTTAGAAACTGCTCAAAACTAAAGTTTTCAATGTTTCTCTTAAATCTTTTATGGAACACCTCTCGATGAGACCTATATTTATAGTCAAGGACAGTCAAGGACAATTCCCTTTAACATGTGGGATATGAAAAACACAAACCTAATCTAATAGAAAACTTCCTCATCCTATTCTAGATTTTCTTTTGTGTTTATCTCTTAACATATTAAACATCTAATAATATGTTAAGTTTCCACAAACTTGGAGTTACCCAACAATTACCCCCTTAATTCCAACTTGAATTAGGGAGATCAATTTCTTAAACTCCGATTAAGCTCCTCATTTGCTTGAACTTAATCCTTGCTAATGGCTTGGTTAGGATGTCGGCCTTCTGCTCAACACCCGGCACATGCTCTACTTCGATTTGCCCATTCTCCACACACTCTCGAATGAAATGATATCTTGAAAATATGTGCTTACTTCTTCCATGGAAAACCGGATTCTTTGTTAGAGCAATGGCTGATTTGTTGTCGATCCTAAGTTTGACTATCTCGCCTTCTTCACTTAGTATCTCACACAACAACTCCTTGATCCATATAGCTTGCTTCGCTGCTTCCGTTGCTGCCATGAATTCTGCTTCGCATGATAACACTGCAACCGTTTGCTGCTTCTGCGATGTCCAAGTAACCAGTGATGAACCGTAATAGAATGCATGTCCTGACGTGCTCCTCCCGTCATCGACATCAATATTGTGACTGCTGTCACTATAACCAACGACACTCCTTGACTCATCTCTCTTGAAGAACAGACCGAAGTTTGTTGTTCCTTTCACATATCGTAATATGTGCTTGATGGCTTGTCCATGAGAGCAGGTCTTGTGTGAAGCAGATACCTCAAACATCCTTTCACATATCGTAATATTGTGACTGCTGTCACACAAGTCAGGTCTTGTGTGAAGCAGATACCTCAAACATCCTATGATTCTTCTGAAATTCGTATCATCTATCTTTGGTTCATCGTGAGTCATGTTACACACTTCCATCTTTGTGTCACACAACCAGAAGTCTCCTCCTTCATTCTTGCGACACAGTGATGTGCACTTCCTAAAGCTCATCTCCTTTAGGACATGATCGAGTTTTATGTTCCACGCTCTAGGTGTTTGGCGTAACCCATACAAAGCCTTGTGTAACACATAAACTCGATCTTCTTCTCTTTTCCTTACAAGCTCCCATGCTTTGTTTCTTGTGGTAGACTCCAACTCGGCTACCATGGATTCAACCCATTCTTGTGATAGATTAAACTCGGATGAGGTAAACTCTCCTCATCTATCGGTGTAAAAGGTTTCAATGCTTTCCTTAAACCTTTTGAACCGATAAAATACCTCATTTTTCTTCTTCAGATGAATCACACATATTTTCGCGTGTGCTACACAACCGAATATCCTAAAGTGCTTGATATTTGGTTTCTTCGATATGAGACATTCGTTTGGCTTTTGATCCTCTTCATGGATCAACTCCAACGGTTTTGTCGCACGAAACATGGTTTTAGTCGGGAGTGAGTCTCTGATTTGCTTCCCTATGATACATGTATTACACACGCCTTCTCCGTGTGTTAAACTTAGGAATGAGTGTCTAATCTGCTTCCTTGCTAGACATGCGTCACACACACTATCTTCGTGTGTTACACACGGCATTCCTACGACCATCTCCTTCTTTACCATGTTTTGTTCTTCTATGATTTCTCCTAACGAGGCTTCCTTGGATGCTAGACCTGATATCTTCCCCGAAATCCGTATTACGGTATCGCTATCATCCATCTTCAACCTGTCGAACTCCGTCATCGACGTCTCGAATCTCGCCTCCCTTATACGATCATCTCCATGGTGTCGTGACTTGATTGCATTCCAAATCTCTTTCGATGAGGTTTGTTCTCCCACCTGGAGAATCAAATTATCGGACATAGATTGATACAAAAGAGATATTGCAACATTGTTCTTCTTTTGATCATCTAAACCAGGTTCTATTGTGTCCCACACATCATGCACACAAAGTAACACCTTCATCCTCATCGACCAAACTGTGTAGTTTGTCGAATTCAACATCGGACATTGGATGGATGCGGATCCAAGGTCCTTCGTGCGTGGAGCCCTATTCACGTCAGCCATCTTGTGTCATGAACTTCTTGCTTCACAGCTACCAGGATCGGAGCTTCAACTTAAGCTTTGATCGAAGCTTTAACTTAAGCTCTGATACCAATTGAAGGATCTCTTAGAACAAAGAATAATAAGAACAAATTTTCTTATTGCTTTAGAAACTACTCAAAACTAAAGCTCTCAATGTTTCTCTTAGATCTCTTATGGAACACCTCTCCATGAGACCTATATTTATAGTCAAGGACAATTCCCTTTCACATGTGGGATATGGAAAACACAAACCTAATCTAATAGAAAACTTCCTTTTCCTATTCTAGATTTCCTTTTTGTGTTTATCTCTTAACATATTAAACATCTAATAATATGTTAAGTTTCCACAAGCTTGGAATCCAACAGTCGTAATAGAAGCATAATCAGAATGCTCCTCCATTTTGCATATGCAATTGCTTAACTCCAGCCACAGAGGTTCCAAAGCTGAATTGATGTTCGATAGCTGAATTAACACAACTACATGCTCTTCTGAACTCTGTTGGGCCAATTATTGATGGCAAAAAATTGAAAAGAAATGGGCCAAGCCGTTTTGTGCCAAGAAGAAGAAAGGAATCAAATAAAGGCAATTGCTTTAATTTTTTGTCCCACATCGATGAAATTATGGAGAAATGGGCAATATATATATATATATATATATATATATATATATGTTGTGACACTTAAGCTTGTTCAACGGCTTGTTAGAGAGAGAGATAGCCTAGCCCCACGCGCGCGCCGCCGCCGTCCGGCAAACTCGGCGTGGGCGTGGGCGTGGGCTTGGGTCTTGGTGGAGGGCCCCCAGCCCAATATGATTCTTTTTGGACCAAGTTAAGCTCAACGATTTGCCATTTTAATTCCAGGAAAACAGCATGACGTTTGTGTCTAAACGACGTGTAATTCGTCTAAAAACGACACGAAGTTTGTCTGTTCGAAATAGATTAGAACGAGTCAACAGAACAGATCTTGCTGAAGAAGTTTCTCAACTCACCACTTCCGAGATTTTCGCCCACGTGCAACAACTCATTCTTGGTAATACGTTCTTTTACAACAACGAAACCAAAAATCAAAATCCCTAAGCCTAAGTCCATTAGTAGAGAGTGTTTCGTAGATTTATAGTTCGTTAGGGACGTTCACGAGTGAAGCGTGAATCGTCTATCATGGTTATATCATGAACTCTAATTCGTACAAGTCTGTCTCACTACGGAGCGAATATTAAGAGTTAAGGAAAAAGATTCGTCTCGACTCCATGGTCTAATTCTATTCGGTTTTTATCTCGTCTTTGAATTGAATATTTCCTTAACATCCTTTGATTTATATCGTTTGTATTTATTCATTTTCTGGCTTCTACAGTCTTAACTCTTAATCGCTTCTATTACATATAAGTTTAATCGAATTGATCTTAATACGTTTTTATAAAACGATTTCAAGGATTTCTAAAACGGTTACTTTTTTTTTACGTTGAAACGGTGTTTGCGATTTGCTTTACGCACTTCCGCGAAACGTTTCTTGTTTATCTGAAAACGGTTTGTGTTTTGCTTCGTAGCTCTATCGCGAAACGTTTTTTGTTACATGAATCATAAAAAAATGTTATAAAAAAGATTTGTTTTCACAATAGCTTTCCAAAGCGAGTTTGTGAAACAATATACAAGTCTACACAAACGGTTTCTGCGAACGCTTTTAAGCGAGTTTGCAAAACTTTTTTCAGACTTATATCGTTAGGATTTGGTCATTTGTAACGCTTTAAGCGATTTACTAAAAACACCAAAAATGACAATCGATTTTAAACTATTATTTATTTGAAATATTACGTTATTTGTTTATTGGAGTCTAATCCGCTTTCATGTTTTCTCAACAGAAAAATGAAGGATCTTAACAACACCACCATTGATACGCAAACTCCACTCAACGCTGCTCAAAGTGATGCAACCATGACAACTGTTGATGCAACAACAACAGCAACAACCGCTGCAACAATGACTCCTACTCTTCTAGTGGGAAATGTTGTTGATGAAACCACACGCCGAAGCCTGTTCGGTGCTGGTCTCTATCAAACGGGTCCTATTCAAGGAACCACAAGTGTTCCGGTTGTAGTTCCAACTCCTCCGACTATACCAAGCTTGGTCACTCAAGGATTAATGCCAAAAAAGTTTGATGGCAAAGGCTTCAAAACGTGGCAAAAGAAGATGATGTTCTTCCTGACAACAATGAAGCTGGATAAACTCACCTAGGAGGACAAGCCCCTTGTCCCTTACAGGATTGATGATGTGTACACTCTTGCAAGTGTTGATAGTTGGTTGCATTCCGACTACATCTGCAAAGGCTACATTTTGGGTCGCCTTATTGACCCATTGTATCAAGTCTACTGTGAGATTCCCATGTCAAAAGAGCTATGGAGATCACTGGACAAGAAGTACATAGGTGAGGACGCTGGATGTCAGAAGTATGTGGTTGCAAAATTCCATGACTTCAAAATGGTGGATTCAAAACCCATCATGGATCAGGTGGAAGTGTTTCAACTAATTTGCCATGAAATTGTTACTGAAGAAATGTCCATCTGTGAGACATTCACAACTCTCAGCTTCATCCAAAAGCTTCCTCCAAGCTATGCAGAATTAAAGAACTACCTGAAGCACAAAAAGAAGAAGATGGGACTCGAAGATCTCATTCAGAGGCTTCAGATGGAAGCCAGGAATTGAAATGATGACAAGCTGCTCCAAGCTAAAGAGCATAGTGTCAATGTGGCTGAAATGAAAGGTAAAGGAAAGGTAATTGCCCGATCTCCTGCAAAACCTTTCAAAACAGCTGCAATTTTGAAGGCTTCTGGTCCAAACTTCAAGAAGAAAGGCATTGAGATCAAGGCAAATGTGGAGAAATTTAAGGGAAAATGTCACAACTGCCACAAAGTTGGTCACAGGACTGCTGAGTGTCGCAGCAAGATTAGAGATGAGAAGGCTCAGGCGAATCTCACTGAAGAAGATCTCGTTGCAGTGGTGACTGAAGTCAACATGGTTGAAAGCAACAACCCTAAGGAATGGTGGTATGACACTGGTGCCACCATCCACATTTGCACTGATAGGGCGATGTTTAGCACCTACCAGAAAAGCAAGACTCAGGAGAAGCTGTTCATGGGGAACACTGCAGTCTCCAAGATTGAAGGCCGCGGCAAGGTGGTTCTGAAGATGACATCTGGACGTGAAGTCACTCTGCAGAATGTGAAACATGTGCATGACATGAGGAAGAACCTTGTCTCGGGAACCTTGCTCAGCAAGAATGGATTCGCCACAACTCTTGAAGCGGACAAGCTCGTGATTAGGAAGAATGGGATGTATTTGGGAAAAGGGTATGTTAAGGATGGACTGGTCAAGATGAATGTAATGACAGTCCTTCCGAAAATTGTAGCTCCAAAAGTTTCAATGAATAAGAAAGAGCCAGTTGCTTATTTGGCTGAGTCTTTTAATATATGACATGAAAGATTAGGCCATGTAAACTACAAATCGATACAAAGATTAATGAATCAAAACTTAATCCCAAAATGCAAAACAAGTAAACAAAAATGTGAAGTATTCGTACAGGCTAAGCTCACAAAAACACCTTCACCTCGTGTTGAAAGAACTAACAAACCTCTAGATTTAATTCACATAGATCTATGTGACTTAAAATACATACAAACTAGAGGTGAGAAAAAGTACTTTGTGACCTTCATAGACGACTGCACAAAATATTGTTATGTATATTTATTACATAGCAAAGATGAAACCTTAGAAAAATTCAAAGAATTTAAACTCGAGGTTGAAAATCAGCTTAGAACAACTATTAAAATAGTTAGAAGCGACAGAGGAGGCGAGTATGATGGTCCATTTAATGCATTTTGTAAAGAACATGGAATAATTCATCAAACTATAACTCCTTATTCACCGGAATCTAATGGAGTTGCTGAACGCAAAAATCGAACTCTAAAAGAGATGATGAATGCAATGTTGCAGGAATCTGAGTTACCCCAGAACATGTGGGGGGAAGCGTTGCTTACCACTAATTATATCCTCAACAAAATTCCACACAAAGTAACTGGCAAAACTCCATATGAACTACGAAAAGATAATTTACCTTCGTACAAATACCTCAAAGTGTGGGGGTGCTTGGCAAAAGTTGCGGTACCGCCACCAAAGAAGGTCACTATTGGACCTAAAACAGTGGATTACATTTTCATCGGATATGCACATAATAGTAGTGCATATCGGTTTCTAGTACATAAATCTGAAATATCAGATATTCATGAAAATACAGTAATGGAATCAAGAAATGCATCATTCTTCGAAAATATTTTTCCTTGCAAGGAAAAACAAGGTTCAAAACTAACTCGAGAAGAAAGAGACGAGCATAATGTTTCAGAAACTGGATCAAATGTCAAGAATTTTGTTAATGATATTTCAGAAAATGAAAAAGATTAACCTAGAAGGAGCAAAAGAGCTCGAAAGGAAAAATCTTTTGGTGAAGATTTCTTAATGGCATTTTTAGTACAAAATGATTCAAAAACTTTAGCAGAAGCCATGTCCTTACCAGACGCTCCTTTTTGGAACGAAGCCGTCAAAAGTAAATTTGATTATATCATGCAAAATTATACATGGTACATAACATATTTACCACCAGGCTGCAAAGCATTAGGGAATAAATGGATAATCAAACGGAAGCTAAACCCTGATGGAACACCTGGTTTACACAAAGCTAGGCTTGTAGTTCAAGGATACCAGCAGAAAGAAGGTCTTGACTATTTTGACACATATTCTCTAGTAACGAGAATTACCTCAATAAGGCTGATGATAGCAATCGCAGCTTTAAGAGACTTAGAAATCCATCAAATGGATGTAAAAACCGCATTTCTAAATGGTGATTTAGAAGAGGAAATTTACATGAAACAACGTGAGGTTTTGTTATTCCTGGACAGGAAAAAAAAGTATGCCGACTTGTAAAGTCACTTTATGGGCTTAAACAAGCTCCTAAACAATGGCATGAAAAATTTGATAATGTAATGATGTCAATGGTTTCAAAATTAACGAATGTGATAAATGCATATACTACAAAACTACCAAAAATGCGTATGTTTTGCTATGTTTATATGTAGATGATATGCTCATTATTGAAAGCAATAAAGATATTATCAATCACACAAAAAACATGCTCAAAGGAAAATTTGAGATGAAAGATATGGGATTAGCAGATGTTATTCTCGGGGTGAAAATTACAAGAAATTCAAATGGAATTATCTTAACCCAATCTCATTATGCTCAAACAATAATAGAGAGATTTAAAAACTACTCTAATAGTACGGCAAAAACTCCGTTAGATCCCCAAATGCACTTGACAAAGAATTCAGGTGAAGCGGTTTCACAAAACGAGTATGCACGAGTGATTGGAAGTCTCATGTACTTGACCAATTGCACTAGACCAGATATAGTGCATGAAGTAAACGTACTTAGTCGATATACAAGTAATCCAGGTCATACACACTGGAAAGGTATAACAAGAGTACTTAATTACTTGCGCTACACCAAAGATTTTGGGCTTCACTATGGTAAAGAACCAGCAGTTTTAGAAGGATACAGTGATGCTAACTGGATATCAAATTCTAAAAACTCAAAATCCACAAGTGGATACGTCTTTACACTAGGAGGGGCAGCAATATCATGGAAATCTACCAAACAAACAGTGTTAGCCAGATCCACCATGGAATCTGAGTTTATAGCCTTAGACAAAGCAGCAGAAGAAGCTGAATGGCTCAGAAATTTTTTGGAAGATATTCATATGTGGGAGAAACATGTGCCAGCTATAGGAATACATTGCGATAGTCAATCAGCTATAGCTCGGGCTCAGAATAATCTCTACAATGGTAAATCTCGTCACATCAGAAGACGACATAAAACCATTAGACAACTTATCTCAAATGGTGTAATCACAATATATTATATTAAATCGACTGAAAACCTAGCAGATCCATTCACTAAAGGTTTGCCACGAGATATTGTTGTTAAATCATCAAAAAGAATGGGTTTAAAGCCTATAACGAATGAGGATGCTTGATTGCAACCCTACCTATCATGACTGGAGATCCCAAGACGTAGGTTCAAAGGGAAAAAAATCAAACAAAATCTACAAAAAGCACTTTGAGACTATGATCTCTACCCAACTCCTAAGATGATAAAAGTGCTAATGTGAGAAGGATAAGCATAGACTTTTAATGATTCCATAGCTTCTAAAGCAAAGTATTACTCAATACTTTTCATGGTCAATCACCTAATGAGTGTGAAATGAGACCGTTTCTAGGAGAATAAATGCAAGGCTATATTCTCTAAGTTCACTCATGAAAACCAGGAATAGTTCAGGGCCACAATGAACACAATAGAGAACTAATTTCTACGAGAAAATGAAGTTATGTTATACCTGTTGTCTTGGTTTACATAAAACACTGGTTGGTTCAAGACTTCATGTTCACCTTCTGGTAAAGTAAACTCGACAGATATTAACTATGAGTGGTTCAAGGCTTAAAAATGCCACCAACTCAAACACAGTGAATTTTTCGCAAACACTCTCGATAAGTTTTTCTAGTCTAGTCAGGATTAAAATAAGTATAGTAACTAGATTCTATCGAGTTTGCAATTAGTCTGCATATGTTTAGAGTCATTTCTATTCATTTGGGGGATTGTTGGGCCAATTATTGATGGCAAAAAATTGAAAAGAAATGGGCCAAGCCCTTTTGTGCCAAGAAGAAGAAAGGAATCAAATAAAGGCAATTGCCTTAATTTTTTGTCCCACATCGGGGAAATTATGGAGAAATGGGCAATATATATATATATATATATATATATATATATATATATATATATATATATATGTTGTGACACTTAAGCTTGTTCAAAGGCTTGTGAGAGAGAGATGGCCTAGCCCCACGTGCGCGCCGCCGCCGCCGTCCGGCCGGCTCGGTTCGGCTCGGCTCGGCGTGGGCGTGGGCTTGGGCTTGGGTCTTGGGTCTTGGTGGAGGGCCTCCGGCCCAATATGATTCTTTTTGGACCAAGTTAAGCTCAACGATTTGACATTTTAATTCCAGAAAAACAGCATGACGTTTGTGTCTAAACGACGGGTAATTCGTCTAAAAACGACACGAAGTTTATCTGTTCGAAATAGATCAGAACATGTCAACAGAACAGATCTTGTTGAGGAAGTTTCTCAACGCACCACTTTCGAAATTTTCGCCAACGTGCAACAACAGTTGCGGAAAGTGGCTCTCGTTCTTCTCTTTAAATATACCCGACTCTCTTCATTCTTGATAATACGTTCTTTTACAACAACGAAACCAGCAATAAAAATCCCTAAGCGTAAGTCCATTAGTAGAGAGTGTTTCGTATATTTATAGTTCGTTAGGGACGTTCACGAGTGAAGCGTGAATCGTCTATCATGGTTGTATCCTAAGCTCTAATTCCTACAAGTCCGTCTCACTACGAAGCGAATATTAAGAGTTAAGGAAAGAGATTCGTCTCGACTCCATGGTGTAATTCTATTCGGTCTTTATCTCGTCTTTGAATCGAATATTTTCTTAACATCATTTTATTTATATTGTTTGTATTGATTCGGTTTTCCGGCTTCTACAAACTCTGCTACTTGTTTTTGCCTTTTGTGATTAACGAATCAATAAGGGAGCTTAATGCCTGAAAAACCCTCAAAACTGCTGATCCATAGGATGATGTGGTACTTAGAAGCGCTTTTGCGGCTTCACCGAACATGTGAAGTTCACTCATCGCTGATCTTGTCAGGTTATGTATTGCATTTGCAAGCTCAGTAATAAAAAAATGGCAATTGCCACAAGTTTTTTCAGCACCTCCGCGACAAGGGTGTATGCGTTATCTGACAAACTGAATAAACATCATAATTAGTAAGACAAGATGTAGAAACATCTAAATTTAAGCATTAACTGAAAGAAGAAAGAACAGAAAGTAAGAGGGTTCACAAATAAGCATCTGACATACCCTTCACGTGCAAGTAATGAACAAAGCAGAAACAGCTTTGGCTGGGGAAGATTAAGCAACACACTATGAACATAACATTCACTCTCTGCTCTAGTTGACGAGCTTCTGGATGAGAAACAATTGTATGCTGAAGATCATCAAATACCTCAATGTATAGATCCACATGCACACTTCCATCTGGTGGAATAGGAAATTCAACCTCAAAATCAACACTGGGAACCACAAACTTCACAGGGTCATGTACCATCTTCGCACTTTTGTGAAAAACAACAGCTTCTTCTGTGAAGATAGGTGGTCGTAGATGTTCTGGGACAGCAAGATGTGAGGTCTTGTACACGTGCATTCTCTCATCAAACGGTCCTGGTTCAATCATGTAACTTGTCTATTCGTCCAACAATGAGTGTCGATCGATGTCAGCTAGGTGGTAGCGATCGATGATGAGCTTTGGGTGTTGATCGATGCAGTAGGGTGGTTGTCGATCGATATCATTCGGTGGGTGGCGATCGATGTTAGCCTTTCGTGAAGTCTCTAGAACTTTTCCCAAACTGTGTTGATCGTCATCAAACTTCATCTCCAAGTCATGATCCATATCTTTAAGCTTTTCTTCCAGTTCTAAGAAGCCTTCCATATTGACTTTCCTACTCGAATCCAAATACCCAAGTTGTTCTCTATCCTCTACCTCCAAAAGATCTCCCATGGTGATTTCTCTGTCTACATCTGGAGCATGATAACAACTTAACATATCGGTGCTCTCTAGTGTCGAGTCTGCAATGTCCTGAGTACAACACGATCTTTCATGGGTTTCTATAGATGTCGATTGACAATAAGATTTTGTGTCGATCAATGCGGAGGTGGTGGTGTTGATCGATGTTAAGTTCATGGTGTTGATCGACGCTGAGGTCATAGTGTCGATCGATGCTGAGGTCTGTTTGTTGAACCTGATTATCTGGCTTCTTAGCGCGAGTGTTCAGTGTTTCACATTATTCACTATACACCCAACATCTGACTGAATTTAAACATCAGCTCCTTCTCCTGGCCTTTAACCATCATGTCCAGCATATCATTAATCTTCTTTTGTCGAGATGCTGCAGCATCAATGAGAATTTTTTTGAGGAAAGTGCTTTTAATGTCCTCCCAACATGTTAGAGATCTTGGATGCAGTTGATTGAACCATCTAAATGCATTCCCAGAGATAGAATAGGGGAAGATATTGTAGAGCATTTGGTATTCATACACTTCATTCTGCTCGCTCCTTGATACTAGATCCACAAGTTCTTCGATGTGATCCTTCGGATCTTCATGAGGAAAACCCTGAAAAGAGTTATGAGCTGCCCAATCATACCATTCACGGCTCAACTGGAAGTCATTTATCTCAGCAACAACAATAACATCAGGGATCACAGATCCTTGTGCATTAATCAATTGTCCTATACTATTGCGAGGATGACCTTCTTCGTCTCGTAACATCCCATTCTCATCAGCCTTAAGTATAAGAGCTTCAGTTTCCTCTGTCTTCTCGCAAGTGACGTCGATCAATTCTGAGGTCTTAACGTCGATCGACGTTGAAGTCATAGTGTCAATCGATGCTGAATTAGGATCACTAATATTGGCTTCTTCTACTCAACTCAGCTCTCCATATCCATCTTCTTTTTCTTCCTCTACCATATATCTCAATATAGATTCCATCTTGATCTTCATATTTGCTTCAGTATCGTAGAGAAATTTGGTGAGGAAGGCGTTCGTGATGTCATTCCAGGTAGTGAGAGATCCTGGTGGCAACCTCTTGAACCAACATGCTGCTTCTCCAGCAAGAGAGTACGGAAATAGTTTGCAGAAGTATTAATCTTCAGAGACTCCATTGCACCATGAAAAGGATGCTGACCCACAACAGAGATATATGAAGGATTCGGTTCAAAGACATTCCTCTATGGTGCAAAACAATGCATCGCAGACCTTTAGGCGTAGAAATCCTCAGGCCTGTTGTAGTCTCTAAGTGCCTTTTGTCGTTCAATCCCAGAATTCACAGTAATAGAAAGAGCATTAGGGATGTAGTCTCATGTGCATGAATCAACTACCCTGCACTGTTGTGCGCACGAACTCTTTCATCTCGTAAGATGCCATTCTTATCAACTCTCAGTATGAGTACTTCGACCTTCTCTATCTTCTTGCAAGTAGTATCGATCGACGGCGAAGTGTGGGTGTCGATCGATTTCTTGATGTTAGTATCGATCGACGGTGAAGTATTGGTGTTGATCGATGCTCACTTCTCTTTGCTAGCGATCACTGCTTGGAGGGTGTCGACTGCCTTTGTAGAATTATGGATCGTGCGCGAATCAGCAGGTTCCTTTTTTGAAGAAACCAAAAATCCTCTCCTCATTTCTTCCTGGTACTAGTATGTACCTGAAACAAAAAAAAAATATGTAAGTAAACAAATATAAAAATACCTAGATGATATAACCTATTTATTACCGGTTTTAGGCCATGTTATAGGCTCTATTTAGGGTCTATTATGTCTGTCTAGACTATGTTTTAATGTTTCTACAGGTCCAGGCATGTTTTGGAGATATATAGAGATACTTGGAGGTTTTGGAGCATTTAGAGGAGAAAAATCCGTAGCTAATCTTTGGAGCTTTTGCCACTATATTACACTTGCTTAGAAAGTTTGAAGGAACCAAAGCTGATTTCCAACACTAATTCTAACATTATTTGCTTGCTTTGGGATTTGGTATACACTGGATCGGACTCCTTTTGCAAGTCCGGAAGGTAAAATTTTGTGTGCTTCTGATTCCCCTCTCTCTCCCCTTTAGATTAAAAAAGGAGTCGAACAGGATTTGGTGGCTACAACCATTAAACTTGATTCATATGATCATAGAAAGAGACAAAGGTCAAAAAGAAGTGAACATGATCTAGTGGCAATAACCATTAGGGCTTGATTCATGGGAGCCTATCCAAATATCTTAGTCAATTAAAAAAACAAAATGATACCCTCAAAAGAAGGGAGACATTGACTGAGAAAAAGTGAGAAGAGAGAGAAAAAGAATCAGAAAAGGCTACATGTGTGTTCAGATACTTGCAGAGGTAAGATATTCTTTGATTGATACTCCCAAGGTAAAGCCTACACTTTTATTTTATGCAAAGAAATGAAATCAGTAAAGAGGCGAGTCAGACTAGTAGTCGCTAAGTTGTTGCTAGAATGAAATTGGTTGCTATACTATGATATGGTATATAAAGTTTCTCTGTTATTAACTTGATAGGATGTGGCTGCAATAAAGTAATGTGACAGTTATACTTAGATATAATGTGAGTCTTCGCTTTTCAAAACCTCTTTCGCAGGCTTGTTTGCTTGAGGACAAGAAAAAGGTTAAGTCTAGGGAGTTGATATAGCCTATTTATTACCTGTTTTAGGCTCTATTATTTGTTTCTAGGCTATGTTTTAAGGTTTTTACAGGTCCAGACACGTATTGGAGATATATGGAGATACTTGGAGCTTTTGGAGCATTTAGAGGAGAATACTCCGTAGCTGATCTTTAAGAGAGTCGAAGTACAAGACTACCGTCGATCAACGACAATATCCTGACGTCGACCGACCTTACATGACCAAGATCGATCGATGCTAACAACTTGCCATCGATCGATGACCAATTTGTAGACAACCGATTTTCAAACCCAAGTTAGAGACAAAACACAAGATTAGAAGTTTACCCTGGACGAGTTACCTAGATTTTAGGTTTTTTATATTTATACTTTATGTATGAGAAAGAAAGGAGAAACACATACGTACGGAGACGTACGGTGCTAGGTTCTTGAGTATTCTATTTAGAGAGATTTGTATTGAAACCCCAGTGTTTTTATCTATGCATTTTATTTAGATTATTATTCTTACTTTGACTATGTCTTAGTAGTTATCAACTAGGTTTAGGGTTTATTAATGGTATTAATGGATTAGCCAAACAATAGAATTGTTAGGGTTATTATTAGATCTATAAATAGAATTGTGTTTATTGCTTGTGTTCTAGAGTAGCTAACTAGAACCCTGATAATAGGATAGTTAGGCGCAAGCAAGAGCATGTTCTACTACCAAAATTAATCACGTTGAGCTAGGTTGCACAGAAACAAATGAGATTTGATTTAGTTAATCTAGTGAACTTACCGAATTAGGTCATAAATCTTGAATCAAGAAACCATCGATCGACGCATGATCTTTGCCTCGATTGACGGTCATTCCGTTTCAATAAGCGAGAGCTGAGACATTGGACTTAGTCAATAGATTAGATTCGCAGCGAGAGCTGGTTTCTTTTACATTAGATATTGAGTTCTATGATTAATGCCCTTAACTTCTATTCTCTATAATCCACTTGCCTGAAATCCTAGATCTAGCATATTTACATTTACATCTAGTTAGTTTATTAACATATTTCCATATTCACATTATTAGCATATTTCCATATTGCATCTACACCCTCTAATAAGAAACATTTCCTTAGATTGATTACTTGTTACGAATATATATACATATATATAATCACCTAGGTTAACTTTAGGAATAAGAAATCTATTGTGTGTCATTGTTCTCTGTGGATTCGATCCTTAAGTACTACACCTGATCTCTCTTGGCAAGAGTATTATTTTGTGTGTTAGGATTAAGGGTTAATTTGATAGTTGATTGTTTAGGATATTTATACCCTGTTAGAAAAGTAAACAACACGCATGTCACTAGACTAAATCAAACAAATGAGTGTAATGGTGAATCCTTGCTCCCCGGCAACAACGCCAAATTTGACATGAGGGTTTTGTTTTATGTATTTCAATGCAAACTCTATCAAATTAACCCTACGAACTACTCTTGCCAAGAGAGATTAAATTGTAGTATTTAGGTATCGAATCCATAGGGAGCATGAACACACAATAAACTCAATACAGTCGTGATTAAGCTAGGCAAATAGATTAATAAGCAGTGAATAAAGTAGCAAGTTGATTGATTGGTTGTTGTAAACAATAATAATAAATAGGTAGATCTAGGGTTTCAGGCAAGTGGATTATAGAGGATAGAAGCTAAGGGTATTAATCATAGAGCTCGATATCTAATGTAAAATACGACCAACTCTCGCTGCGAGTCTAATCTATTGACTAAGTTCGATGTCTCAACTCTCGCTTATTAACATTGTATGACTGTCGATCGCTGGCAATGATCCTGCATCAATCGATGGTCTCTTGAGTCAAGCATTATGACCTAATTCGACAAGTTCACAAAATTAACTAAATCAACTCTCGTTTGTTTCTAGCAACCTAGCTCAACATGATTAATTTTGGTAGTAGACCATGCTCTTGCTTGCGCCTAACTATCCTATGATCATGGTTCTAGTTAGCTACTCTAGAACACAAGCAATAAACCTAATTCTATTGATAGTTCTAATAATCACCCTAGCAATTTTATTGTTTGGTTAATCCATCAATACCATTAATAAACCATAAACCTAACAAGAGATATACTCATACATGATCTTTGTCACAGCAATCATAGATGAATAGAATATATATAGAATAGAAATCAAATAAAGAACCAAAAGAGTTCCATGAAGACTGTGAAGGAGTTCCTCCCTTCTCTCCTAACCCTAGAAAAATAGATAGAATAAAACTTGTTGCCTAAACTATGGCATAAAACATATAAATAGGGTTTTAGGTCATCCATGAGTATTTTGGTAATTGGTGATGGCTTCTGGGCTTAAGTCAGCCATAAAAAAATGTTGGGCCTGTCTTCTGGGATCACCTTCGATCGACACCAAGGCTGTGCCGTCGATCGACACCAAGGCTGTGCCGTTGATCGACACCAAGGCTGTGCCGTCGATCGACACTCATTCATCTTCTCGACAACTTCCTCTCGCGAGGCAGACATACCACTCTTCAGTAGATTGGGTATAACTTTTGATCTAACTGTCTGATGGACCTCAACCCGGTGGCATTGGAAAGCTAACTCAAAGATATATATTATGTCAAAATAACAATTCAATCTCACCGTGGGAAGGTATCCGTCAATGGTTAAACATCTGACACATTTGCGTACTTCTTCTTCTCTACAAGCTCAGAATCACTAAAGTTCTCCAGAACGTACTTGAACCTGAAAATACTATAAAACATACTCCAAACACATATAATAGACACTAAATAGGGATGATATCATGGCACAATAGTGGTAAATATTAAGTCGTATCAATCAGCAACAACAACTCCTAAGTGTCTCATAAACCATTCCTAGGACTGATCATTCTCAGAGTATACTACCTCGAATGCAATAGGATACAAATTTGAATTTCCATCTAAATCAGTTTCAACCAGTAACACCCATTTGAATATACTCTTCAAGAATGTTCCATCATCAACAACAACACGTCTCATGACTTTTCTAAGGCCTCTAATCGATTGACCAAACGCTATAAACCTATAGAAAAATCGACCATTAATGCCAGACTCATAAGAGGAATGTGTACCCGGATTGGCCTCTCCTAGCTTGTGCAAGTATTTTGGTATTTTACCATAACTTAGCTCTGGAATACCTCTGACAGCGCTGACTGCAAATTCCCGCGAATCCAATGATAAAGATTTTAAGATCTCACATCCATAATCGGTACGCATAATCTGAATATTATCCTTTGCATTAGGCCCTTCTTTGACTCCTTAATATTTATGCATGATAAAACCACCTATTATTTTCGCTGAAGCTGTCTTACCAGACCTGGTTTTGTTTGAAGGTGCACATGAATATTCACCGACATACTTATTAATAATAATATATGTGGAGCCCTTCAAACACTCTGCTCGAGCACCCCAATTGCAAGCATTATCCGCGCATCTAATACACGAAACTACTTTATTGAATTTGATAACTTTTTAGTCAAAGTTATGCTTCATTGCACATAGCTCAAACCTCGCCTTCTATATTGTTTTGTTGAGGAGAAGATCTCTTTTCTTAACCAATTCGAGCACGTAACTCTTTGCCACATTTTTATGTTTTCTTTTTCAGAGATGATGGTTCCAGCATCATAATCATCTCCATCAATGTCATCTTGCTTCATCTTTCCTTTCTTCTTCTCCTTATATTAATGACCCTTAACATTACTTGAAGCACCCCCATTGTCAGATGAATAACGCTCCTCTTCTTCACCAGTAGTTGAATCAGTTGGTACCTTATTAAGATCAATGTCGACCTTATTTGGATTCTCTTGCTTCCTTTATAGGAAAAAAAAATCGAGTTAACTGATTTTTCTTTTAAAAACCCTAGAATTTTTGAAGTTGGCGTGAGTTTCCAATGATCACTGTTGGACATCCTGATGAATTGATCAACCCAATAGGTAGATAACTCAATTCCAAATCGACATCCATTTCTTCGAAACCAAAATCTTCTAAAATGATTTTCCGTAACTCTTCTAGAGAGGATGTCAATTCCAAAGAAAGTAACATTCCCCCCCCCCCCTTTCTTTTCATTGACAGAGAAATTCCATTTTGAGGCTGCAACCAATTCCCATACACCACAATAGGCATATATATGCATCATGGAAGAAACTTTTTTGAAATGTTATGAAAAGAAAATCAAGGAATATGGAAGAGAAGTGGTCGAAGAAGGCGCATGCAAGAAGCCACGATTTTTTGGCTTTGTTTTTTTGTGGAAATTTGATTTTTCAAATATGGAAATAGAATATTTCCAAATATTTTCTTCTCATATTTTCGGAACTGTTCATACTTATCCATAGAATTTGAATTCTACTTTTTTATAATACAGTTAAAAGGTTTTGAACCCGGTTTCTACATGTTTTAGATTTTTAGCAATGTATAGATTGTGTTGTATTCCAAATATGTATTGCCCATCACGTTTTTAAAGTGATGGGCAAAACGTACAATGTGTATTCCAAATATTTTTAGATTATTGTTATATACTTAAATCTCTTATTCTAATTTTAGTAGAATTAATGGAAAAAATAGATTTCATTTTTAACTTTGCAGAATGTAAATTTTGCAGTTCGTAGAACAAAATCTTAAATTTTTACTTAAACATTTTAGAACTAAATAAATTACTTCTATATTGGTATAAGTATTTATTCACATGTTTCTATTTTTTCTTATTTTTTCGGTATGTAAAACTATTTATTCCGTTTTTTCATAATTAGAAAATGGTATTATAGGCAAAGTGGTACAAATTTGAAATTAGTCTAGTAGTCAATTTTCTTGTTTAATTGGCCCAAAAAAACAAATTTTCCAAATCATTAATATGAGTTACTTGGGAAGTTAGAACAGTCTTAGACTTAAATGACATTTTTCAATTTATGTTCAGACAAATGACTGAGTCTAGTTTAATGATTAATTTATAAAAAAGTTAATAAAAATTCAGATATCTTACCTATCTTTTTAATCAAAAGCATGGTTTCTCCTGCTGGAAACCCACAAACAGCTGGAGATAGATGCAAAGCAGGCTGCGAGTCAAATTGTAAATAGAGAATAAGACAAAAACCTAATTTGAAGAAAAGAATAGCCTGAATATAAACACTCAGAGCCCTTAAATTCAAGCGATCTAGATTATCGTGTGATGTAAATTACCAGTCCACTACATTTCTTAAAACATAAATAATTCAAACAGCTAGTAGAGAAAAATATGAAAGCTGTGGGTGTAGTATCCCCAATCCTAGATAAGAACATTGAGACATACTATGGAACGAAAGAACGTGCAAGCCGGTCGGAAGACACAAAAGCAAGCATTATATGGTCTGAACAAAGGGTTAAGTGAGTGATAATCGAGACAACCAAAGAAAAGAAGAGAAGTGAAGGAATGAAACTGGACCGAACTAATGAAAGAGTGAGACTAGTTGGACGAGCTGAAAGAAGGTTAAGTCCAGGCTCAGAGATGAACAGTCCAACCTCAACCACCTGGATCAGCTATCAGACAGATCAACTCAGTTGGGATGAGTGTTCGGCAATTCATGTAGTTGGTCGAGTCATAGCGGTTACCGGACCGATGGTCAAGTGCGATAGAATATCAAACCAATACTCGATCGTGGATGATCGAATGAATCGGTTTACCAGTCAAGCACGTGGTTTAAGCATGCTTAGGCCGTTAGGTAGTTAACTGGGTAAACAATTACAAATGGACATATGTCAATTCGGTTGGGCAAATGCACCATTTTGGCTTAGGAAAGTGATTAGTCGGTTCTCTACAAATATAAGGCCTGAGATCGATGCTGGGCACATATCTCCCTTAGAGAAAATCACCCAAATTGTCCAGAGAGAAAAGGAAACCGAAGAGAGAAACTTGGTCGATTAGAAGAAAGAGTGGATCGGACAGTCAAGCCAAGAAAGACTTCGACTACGAGTTCTTGAAGATCGATCTGAACATGGATCCAAAGGAGAAGGATAAGTGTATGGGAACTCCTGAGCCCACGCCTAAGGGGAGTGGATGGATCAGTTAAGCCGCCATCCATAGCCTTAGGTGAATCTGATTGGGTCTATGGATGATTGGTGGAAACGGTTACATCCTTCTCTCATTATCTTGATCATTTACTTCTTTCCTCTACATAGTGATCAAGGAAAATTAGCCTTAGGTCTGAGTAACTAATCATGGTTGTAAGCATGTCTGATCACATGATACATGGTCTAAAGAATGGATGTGTTAGATCGCGGATCATGGCCGATTGGCATGATCAAAGTATGGGCATTTTGAGTTAGGTCGGTGGTTAGACGGATTGGTCTAGATCCACAAAGTGAACATAACTGTTTCGTCCAAGTGACTAAAATAGTCGAGAATTATAAAGGGAAACTCAGGTTGGACTTAGGCAGAATCCTCACATAAGTTGCATGCATATAAACCACTCACTAATTTATTGGTATATTGCTTATGTGTTGTTGATTTTTCAGAAACCCAAAGTGATCATGGGAAGGAATTGGCTTAGCCGTGAAGACTCGAAGCCAAGGAAGTGATACAAGCCTAGGCTGACAAATGCTTATAAAACTCTTGGTAGACAGAATCTCTTCAGCAGTAGATGGATAGATGGCGAGGAAGCCTTTGATTGACTCTCTCAATCGATAGGTGTTACTTACTTTCTCAATCGATGGTGTTCCTGGATTGCTTGACTCCACAAACAATCCAAAACCATGGATCTTTAGGGACAGAAGGAACTCTCTCATTTAAGCAACTAAGACAAGAACAAGTCAAAGAAACTTTCTTTGAAGACAAAATGATTTTTGTATTAACTTTAGATTGAAAGGTGTTTTCTTACAATGGTCTACCAAGAGCTTATGTAGGCTCTCGAGACAATGATTACAAAGCTAAAAATCAGAAAGAAATCAAAGGAAATAAAAAAACTAGCCGTTAGAAAAGAATAAAGAGATTTTTGGCTTAAAATGGTGAACTTGATGATCTCTTTGAATCTGGAAAGTTTGGACAAGAAGGCATAGTGTCTTGGGACGTCTAGGTTTCTTGCAAATATCTTAATAAAGCTCTGGTCTTGAAAAATAGCCGTTGGTCTTGGGAAAGATTGTGTAGAAACTCCTTTGTTGCATTTGGTGTAGATGTTGCTGAATAAGGAAGGTTGGTGTAAATGAAGATCCACCTGATCCTCTGGGTTCTGGTTCATCTAAGGACTTATTTTATGACTTATGTATGGTCTAGATTATCTCCTGTCTTCCAAATAAAGATTTGTTTCGAGTCAAATTGAAGAGGTTGGTAACTTTCCAGAATTGATGTAGGTTTGGCCGGTTTTGGGAAATCAATTGCGTCTTGGTATTCTCATGACCAATTATTCTTATTTTGGACTCTCTCGAAATATATAAAAAATAAAAATTGAATCCCATGATTAATTCTGGAAAAGGACGCTTCACAGTTCGGTTGAAAGTCACTTCTAAGGACTAATACTCGCAAATGAATGGGATGGAAAACTTTCATTTTGTAAAATCCCTAACTTTCTGGTACAGATTGATATTCGGATTATTCCACTTGTAAATTAAATATTTTTGAATGTATAATCCATGACAATTGATTTCATGGATAAAGTTATTCTGGTTGGTGAGATATGACATTTTGGATGCACATATATCCGGATTGACGTCTTTAGCTCTCCTCAGCTTCATGCCCTCCACTCCATGTCTCATGATTCCTTCCTCCATAGATGATGATGACTTGATGTCCTCATCGTACCCTCCCGCTTGAAGAGGTTTCGACCTCAAAACTATACAATTTGTATCAAGAGAAGGCAAGTTAGCTTTCATTCTTGTTTGGGAATCTAGAACCTTACCTCGATTTAGTTGTGGTCTGATGTTGGTTGGCACATCTGGTGGCTCTTCTTGAGCAGGAATAACAGGATTACTCCTCTGTTTGGTACATGTGCTCTGGCTTGTGGTTTTTGATCTGGTGGTTCTTGTTGAATCAAGATGTTTCTGGTAACAACTTTTGGTTCTCTTTGTATGAGAACACATTGTGAGTGTTTCTGATCTCTCCTTTTGACCCATGTTTGAGCTCAGGTTCGTGGTGCTTTCTTTCAAGTCTATGTGGACTCCAGTGGTTCCTGTCTCTCCCTTGACAATTATGAAAATGAACAAGTGCATTATACTTGAACTTGAATCATGGAAAACAAAATACTTGAAATTGTGACTGATTAAAAGATCATTCCAATAATGAATAAGTTCATAGCACTTGTTGACAGTAGCTCCACTTTTGAGGCATTGCTCTTTCTGAGACTTTGTATTCCCTGCATCAATATCCTTTGGCAAAGACAAGTGTATGAGACTAGAAAATTGATGGATCAGACATAACTAGATTATTACTCTCTTTAACCAATTCTGATTTCAAGTTTGGCGATGTAATATCTATTAATTTTCTAGATGGACAAACCACAACAAAGTGTCCTCTCTTGTGACATCTACAACATGCCTTCTCTTTGAGAGTCTTATAGTTAGGGGACTTACCTTGGTTGGCTGTTCCTGGTCGTTCTTGTGAAGCTTCACAGATTGGGGATTTAGATACAACTTCAGCGTGTGGTTTTCCAATGCTCTGCCTTTGCTCTGTTTTCTTCTTTGGTACTTGTAAAACTTTATTTTTCCCTGGAAATGTACCTTGTACCTTTGTAGCTTGCAGTGAACTCTTGTGTGAACTCTTCGCTTGCTGGTTAATCTTCTTCTTCACAGCCTTTGGTTCCTTAGGTTTATACTTTGGCTTAAGTTTCACAGCTTCCTTAGCTTTTCTCCTGCTGGTAGATGTGTTCCACATACTATCCCTCAGTTTAGGATCACGAGTCTACTTGGGTTTAGCCTTTGGGGTTGACCTGAATGCCATTATCAATCTATTTGGATCAGCATAATTCTCCTCTTTAGATTCTTGGTTGATCTCATCATCTTCAATAAACTCCTTATGTAGAAATTTCTTCATCTCTTCCCAAGAATATTTTGGTTCTCCAAACTCAAGTTTTAAGAACTAATCTCGTATCCAATGCTTATAAGCATTTTTTGTTAGAGTTTCTTCAGCATGTGTTGTTTTATCTTCTTCTGGAATATTGTTTACTTGGAACCATTCCTCCATGTCTTTTTCCCATGTGAAGTAATCTTCTGGTCCATTGTTAGAGTCTGAAAATGTGATGTATCTTGGTTCATACTCATCATCATCTCTTCCAGCCTCACTTAAGACTTCATTCTCTTCATCAGAATCTTGCTGATTTTCTGGCTCATCTTCATAAATTTTTTTCAGAATAGTCTAAACTGATTTGAGAATCAGTTTCATTTTGGTGTTGTTTCTCCTAGTCAGGGTATGGTACTTCATACCATGGTTTCTCCTCCATATTCAACTCTTCACTCCAGAGTCATAACCAAATGTATCTCATGGTTCAATCTCTTGATTCCAAGTCTTCTTCATAATGATCGGTTTCTCCTAAACTGATCTGAGAATTGGTTTCTTCACTCAATTGATGTTGCCATGGTTTTGACTTCTCTTCATATTCATCATTTGCCTCTTCAGGGGGACAATAATCTATTTCTACCTCATGATTCTCCTCTTCATGGCTCTAGTAGTGCATTTGTTCTTCTAGACTGATTTGAGATTCAGTCTCTTGCTGCCATGACTTTCTTTCATGGTAATCTTCTTAGTCAGCTTCTTCTCTAGACCAATCAATGGGGTTGATCTCATGCTGGTAAGGGTCTGGTGGTTCTGCATTTTTTTTCTTGTTTTTCTGATTCAGTCTCACCAACAATCTCTTCTTCCTCAATACTGATTTCAGAATCATTTTCTTGTTCCTATGAGTTGTTGTCAGATTCTTCACCTCCACTCCAAGAGAGGTTCTCCTCTTCACCCCAATCAACCTCACAGGTTTTGTAATCATTTTATCCATCTGCTTCTTCTTCCATTTGTATATGAAATGGTTGGTCGAATGCAATATAGATTAGGTATGAATGCCTTGGACCGACTCTAGATGGACACTATGTTTTATGAATATATGCACACGAGATTAAATGAATGGAAACAAGCGTAAAAATGGAATGACACTCTTTTTATTTTATTGGTTTTTCGAATGCAAACATAAACGAATATGGAAACAAATGCTTGGTCTGACTGGAATAATATGTAAACAATGGTATACTAACTTTTATTTTTGTTCTTGAATGCACCAATTTGAATATGCTTTACACGAATTTAAATCAATATTTTTATGATTTTTTTCTTTAGTTTGAATGCAACGCAAAAAAAAAAAGGAAAAAGCTAGAAAATAAGGACATTAAAAAAGTATTTGTTTATTTTTTTTTAGGAAACAAAATATGCAAGCAATTAAACTATGAAATGCAAATAACTAAGTTTTTCCTTTTGACATTTTCGTGGATCTATCTAAGCAAACATCTTTTTCTTTCTTAATAGCTTATATAACAAACTCTCATTGTAACAACAATAATAGAGAATCAATTTATCATAATTCTAATACTTAAGCATTTAGATTCTTTTATCAATGAATCATAGAATAATCAAACTTAAATAATAACTGGACTTAGAGTCTGGGATGGGGTACTTTAAGTTGCTATCAGAGCAACCATACCCTCCATGACTCAGATCGTACTTTTACAACTTCGATCTGTGGCCTTCTCTCCTTGGAGTATCTTTACCTCTTTTGACGTGGGCTTTGTGTCTAAGAGTGGATAAGGAACGTGGTAGTTAGCCAAGTGAATAAGTTGTAGACCATGACATCATGGCCGGTTACGATGATCGTGGACCATAGCTGATAGGATGGTCGCATCTGGTCGGTTTGTTTACTTGTGATGGAGAATTAGGTCTTATTAGAATTAGACTTAATCTAGCCATAATGGAACCATTGAGTAGTTACCTTAGGCGAACGTATCCGAAAGGGTGCGATGCAACTTATGGTGTTCTAGATCTTGTTTTTTGATTTCTCCTTTGTTTTATCCTTATTATTCTTATTTGAAGTTTCTCAATTATCGATTTTTTCTGAGAAAATTTAGTTTTCGCTGGCGTTTTGTCTCCGAAGAAATCCTTATTTCTATCGTCTCAGTATCCCTCTGATGTATTCCAAATATGTCTTTTAAATGAACCAAATATTTACAGTGAAACAAATAGAAGATCAATTCGACAATATCTTTCGTAATGAGTACAAAATAGTTACTTATTACATTATTCTAATCCATATGCTATGTTCTTTATTTTTGTTTCCATTATTGTTATCATGCAAATTAATCAGTTATTTATTTAACACTTGGTAACAATTACACCATCATATAATATTTAACCATAGGATGATCAACTACCTGTAATATATACGATTTTGATGAAATGGATAAAAAATTCACGATGACACTCTCCTCCCCCCCCCCCCCCCAACACTTGGATCGACGGAGTACGCCATCCTCGATAGACATGCCCACTCTGCAACAGACAACCACAACAAACGGTTATGGCTTCATTATCTAGAATCTCCAATAAATTTTACATCCTATAATTTTTAAGAAAATTGTGTTGTTTTTGCTTCAAACCCTAGACGTAGATGTAAAAGCATTTAAACCTTAACTACGAGGTTGCAATTTTTCCACCGATTAACGAGTTATTTAATAGTTAATTTAGGAGTATTGGTCAATATATCATCAAATCATCGGCATCATCATTGTTGCAATTAGCATTATCAAATAAAGTTGTTGGTTAATGCTTGTGCTGGTTTTTTCTTCGACCATGACTTTATTCCATGAAGTTGTTAGAAAAGATATATCACTGCATTCTGCATAGTTGCTGACCACGACTCCAACTCCAACTCCACAAGTCTTTTTTTTTTTTGTGAAGTAGTAAAACGTTTTGGGCAAACAAATTATACCTCTGGAGATATTTAATTTTGAAATCAATAATTGCGTGTATTAAGTATCGTAGATATAAAGAGGTCCCACAAAGGTTTGCATCACGACAACTCAATATGTTTTTCTTTAATGTATTGTTCATGATTTGTTCCTTCCCATTGCCCTACTGAATTGAAACCTTCTCAAACCCCATTATCGCCTATTTCAAGTTGACCAAGTTTTTTATGGTCCTTCCTATTTTTAATTAAATTGTTCAAAGTCCTCCTTTTGTAAACATTACAGTCTTTGAAAGCGAGGCTGTAATTTTTATTTAAAAAGTTTCTTTCATAAATTGTGTAGACCACATGATTTTTTCTTTGAGATTCAACTAGAATAAGTAGGAACAGAAAAGAGTTACATTGACGGATTGATGATGAGTTCAAGAATTGGAGCCTTTATGCTCCTGATCTTCCTTTTCTTCCAAGTTTTTTCTGTTTCTGCTCTCACAAATGGTTTTGACAGTGAGTATAATCAAATAGATAATGATCACTGTTTCTAGATATAAAATTTTCAAAATATCTGAATTAGTTTGAATATTTGGTGCAGGTTCTGCTTTACAAGCCCTGAAGGATGAATGGACCAAGCCTCCTAGTAGTTGGAAAGGCGCTGATCCTTGTGGAACCAGCTGGGTTGGAATTACATGTAACGATGACCGTGTCGTTTCAATGTAACGACCTGTTTGTTATTTGCTATTTGTTTCTGTTTCTTCCATTAAACCTCTGCAGATTTTTAAAAGTGTTGTCGCTTGCTGCAGATCACTAGGTAACCTTAACGTGGAAGGAAAGCTTTCGGGGGATATTGCAGCCCTGTCTGAATTACAGATCTTGTAGGTCTTTCTTCTTCTTCTTCTTTATGTTCTTTCTTTACTTAGAAATGGATTTTTTTCTTCATCTTATGATCCAATGTTTGTAGGGATTTGTCATACAACACTGGATTGACTGGACCACTTCCACCGAATATTGGCGAACTTAAGAACTTGAAGAACTTGTAGGCAAACATAATCTTTGGATCTGTAGAACTTATGTATCTCCTTCTCTTATTTCCTATTTAACTAACTCTTTAATTTTTTACTCTCCAGGATCCTTGTGGGATGTAGTTTCACTGGTCAAATCCCTGAGTCCATTGGACAATTAGAACAACTTATATATCTGTAAAAAAATTGTTTCTCTTTTTCAATTTTCACTCTCAAGCCTCTCTAAAGACATCAGTACTAATTTGTGTGTTTTATCCATACAGCTCCCTAAATTTAAATAAATTAAGTGGAACAATTCCGGCTTCCATTGGTCGGTTATCAAAACTATATTGGTTTGATATAGCTGACAATCAGATTGAAGGAACGCTTCCAGTTTCGAATGGGACTTCTTCACCTGGACTTGATATGCTTCTTGAAACTAAGCATTTGTATATATTAATCCCAAATCTTTCTATCTTTAAATTTCTTTTTTTGGTGTGTAATCACTCATTTTAGTATACTAATTAGTCTGACTGTCCTTCACTTTCTCCTTCAGCCATTTTGGGAAAAACAAGCTTTCTGGCCATATCCCAGAAAACCTTTTCAGTCCAAACATGACTTTGATACATGTGTAAGCTTCATAATACTCATGAATGTTGAGAGACTTGAAACTAACAAAATGACTGCATTGTTTGTTGTTTTATCCATAGGCTATTCGATGGGAACCAATTCACGGGTAAAATCCCGGACACACTCAGCCTCGTTAAAACGTTGACAGTGTTGTAAGTAGTAAAGCTGTGTTCAAACTTTTTTCTTTATCCCAATTTTTCATCCTCATACTATGCTTTACTCTCCGTTACAGACGCCTTGATAGGAATAAACTAACTGGCGATATTCCTACAAGTCTTAATAATCTCACAAATATTCAAGAACTGTAAGTGGACAACTAAGGTTGTGTTCTGTGTTTGTAGATATAAATAGAAAATGATAGCGTTTGAGTTGAATTCATTTCAGGTACTTGGCCAACAACGAATTTACAGGCACTCTTCCAAATCTAATCAACTTGACCAGTCTCTACACACTGTAAGTTTTTATTATTATATATCTCTTCTTTTGATGCTCCATTTACCATTACTACTCTTATCAAGCCTTCATTACCAATCAATGTACTGCCATAATGTGATTTGTTTTCTTTTTTTTGTAACAGAGATGTGAGTAATAACACTTTAGAATCCTCACCCATTCCATCATGGATCTCTTCATTAGGCTCCCTGGCAACATTGTATGAGAGTTTCCCTTATCTCTTTTCTTCTTCTTGATCTCCATGTGTAAGAACAAATGGTCTTTTCCTTTGCAGAAGGATGGAAGGAATCAAACTTAATGGTTCGATACCAAACTCTTTTTTCAGCCCTGCTCAGTTGCAGACTGTGTAAGTCAAACAATACATGAAACTCATCTTGTGAGATATCTACTTATTTTGCTTTATTGACTTGCAGTATCCTAAAGAGAAATCAGATAGATTCAACGTTAGACTTTGGTACCAGCTTTAGCAACCAGTTGGAGTTTGTTGATTTACAATACAACAACATAGATGTCTATAAGCAGCCATCTTCTAACACACTCATCCGAGTAATGTATGTATCCTGGTCAGAAATCAAACTGTTTTTTTTTTTTTTGTTTTGTATCAATCGGTTGCTTATGTCTGTTTATATATCTACAGATTGGCAGATAATCCAGTGTGCCAGGAAGGGGGTAACAGGCCAAGTTACTGCTCAACAATCCCACCAAATACCTCATATTCTACAATCCCACAAACATGCCCTCCGTGTGATCAGGGCAGGGAAGCAAGTCCCTCGTGCCGCTGCGCGCATCCAATCACAGGAACACTCTACTTTAGATCTCCTTCCTTCTCAGGGTTGTTCAACTCCACCAACTTCGAAATTCTCCAGAAGGATATAGCAGATTTCTTTAAGAAGTCGAGTTATCCTGTGGACTCTGTAGGCGTCAGAAACATAAGAGAGACCGCTACAGATCGTCAGCTTCTAATAGATCTTTTAGTCTTCCCATTGGGCAGAGAGAGTTTTAATGACACAGGAATGTCACTTGTTAATTTTGTTCTCAGCAATCAGACTTATAAACCACCCCCTATATATGGCCCTTATGTGTTCAGAGCCAATCCTTACAAACAATTCTCTGGTATGATCAACACACACACAGTCACACAGAATCTGTATTGATCAATATGGCTCAGTTTCTCTGTCATTTGCCACAGATGAAGGAAGAGGTTCCAGCTCATCAAACATGGGCATTATAATCGGAGCAGCAGTTGGTGCTGTGGTTCTTCTGTTGTTGTTAACTTTAGCTGGGGTTTACGCTCTCAGGCAAAGAAAGAGAGCAGACAGAGCAACAGATCAAAACAATCCTTTTGGTAAAGGTTTACTACAAAAGATTTGCTCCATAGACTTAAATTTGCTCACTGTTTCTCTTTTGTGAGTTTCAGCCAAGTGGAATACGAGTAAGAGCAGTATAGATGCTCCACAGCTAATGGGAGCAAAAGCTTTTACTTTTGAAGAGTTGAAGAAATGTACAGAAAACTTTTCAGAGTCAAATGATGTTGGGGGTGGAGGTTATGGCAAGGTTTGTGTCTTTGCAATGGAATCAGTTGAAATGATATGTATGATACATGGCCTTGGTTGAAATTTCTGATGGTCAAAACAGGTTTACAGAGGGATTCTTCCCTCTGGACAACTCATAGCGATTAAAAGAGCTCAACAAGGATCCTTGCAAGGAGGTTTGGAATTCAAAACCGAGATTGAACTTCTTTCAAGAGTCCATCATAAGAATGTTGTCAGACTCTTGGGCTTTTGCTTTGATCGATCTGAGCAAATGCTGGTGTACGAGTATGTTCCAAATGGATCTCTTAGAGACAGTCTATCAGGTAGTATACCAAACCTCTCTCTTTGCGATAGTTTTTTGGATGCTGAATGTATATTGTAATGATGCAGGTAAGAGTGGGATTAGACTTGATTGGACAAGAAGGCTTAGAATAGTACTTGGTTCAGGGAGGGGTCTGGCTTATCTTCATGAGCTTGCTGATCCTCCAATTATACACAGAGACATCAAATCAAACAATATATTACTTGACGAAAATCTTACTGCTAAGGTTGCTGATTTTGGCCTCTCAAAAATTGTGGGAGACCCTGAGAAAACACATGTGACAACACAAGTGAAAGGAACTATGGTGAGTAGATGAATCAGTCATAATATTTCTCTCTTTCTCATGTACATTTAAAACTCAAGTATCTCTCTGTAATTAGGGCTATTTGGATCCTGAGTATTACATGACAAATCAGTTGACAGAGAAGAGTGACGTGTATGGGTTTGGTGTGGTGATGCTTGAGCTGTTAACCGGTAAAAGTCCAATAGAGAGAGGTAAATACGTGGTGAGAGAGGTGAAGACGAAGATGAATAAGTCCAAAAGTTTGTATGACCTCCAAGAACTGATGGACACTACAATCATCGCAAGCAGCAGCAATCTTAAAGGGTTTGAGAAGTATGTAGAATTGGCTCTGAGATGCGTGGAGGAGGAAGGAGCGAATAGACCATCGATGGGTGAGGTTGTGAAAGAGATTGAGAATATAATGCAGCTTGCGGGTTTAAACCCGAACGCTGATTCAGCATCTACTTCGAGAACGTACGAGGAAGCAAGCAAAGGATCCGGTGATCCTTATGGAAAGGACTCTTATGGAAATGACTCGTTTGAGTACAGTGCGAATTTCCCAGCTTCCAAGGTCGAACCCCAATGATCGATTGTCTTATTTTTACTATTTTGTAATTGACTTCATACTCGAAATGCCTTGTGAATGTCAGAATGTGCATGATTTGATTTGTTGTTATTGTTAATGTAAGATAAGTAAGCTATGCGATGTAGAACACACAGTAGTATAGAGTTAATCAATTCCAAGAAATACGACTATATTTATTCTTTTAAAAACTCATACATGCTCTTCTTAAAAACAATAAATCAAACAAGCTCAAGACAAACCTCGACTTGTTTGCTAGTCTTACTCGTTCAGAGACCTAAGACAGACTCTGAATCACCTAAGCCCTTAACCCCTAGATGTTTTGCTTCTCCTTCTTCGGTCGTACAAAACTCTCTATTGCTAAAAGCTCTCTCTTTTGTGTTAACCAGCAACACAATGGCTCTCTCTGTGTGTTAACCGGCAACACAATGCCACGACTCCCTTTTATATATCTTTAGAGAAGCCCTAGATCTAATCTATCAACCCAATGGAAACTTTCCATTTCTTTTACTTCAACGAATAAGCCAATCTTCCTTTTCTCTTTAGATCGATTGCTTCTTCTCCAAGTCTTCCTTTAATATGTCTCTTCATTAAATCTTCCTTTAATGCATCGGTCTTGACACGTTCTTCTCACGATTCGTCTCTCTGATTTAGTAGTCCATGTCGCACTTCATGAACTACTTCTGCTCTGCTACATCATCGTCTTCACCATACATCTTCAATCTCCCCCTTTTTAATTCGCCGTCTCACAAGTACCTGAGATAGAAGACAAGAGCAACCACAACAACACCAGTATATATGCCTAAGAGTTATTTCAACCACATCAAGACAATTAAGAACATATTTATATTATCCTAAAAAAAATGGGTTCAAGCAATTCAATACATATTATCAAAAGATAGCATATACAAATGCTCCCCCATAAACTTAGCCAGTCTAAAAACACGGATAACAAAGAATTGCAACAAGTGGTGCAACTTGAAATAACATAAGCATAAAACCAAAACAGACACGACAAAGCTCCCCCACAATCTTGGTCTTCTGCATCTCAGTCCTCTTTTTCTCCCACTGCTTGTGAGCACACGGATTAAAAACAACAGGAAACATCAATACTTCATAAAGAGAGACCGGTACTAACCTGCTACAACACTCTGAAGATCATGAACGATCTCAGCTAAAGCCTGAAGAGCTCGAGTTGTGTCATGTAGTGCCACTTGCAGATCAACCCTGGTGAGTGGTCCCTGAGGTATGGAAACTGATCCAAGCTCATAAACATATACTCGGCGTGGTCCAGTTCTGGAGCTAGGTGTAGCAGTCCGTGGATCAGGAGTTGGAGCAGGAGATGGCTGACGTGTTGTCCTAGCAGAGCTTCTCTACGTTTCAGCTTTGGCTGGTGCCTTTCCTTTAGTTATTCGCTGCTCATATGTCTCACCCACTCGTTTATCCTTCTTGTATGCGATAGGACGTTCAAGCTTGTCGCTGGTGTAAGATGGAACCGCATGCTGCTCTTGGAGAAGTCCCATGATCAAACAAGGGAAGATCAACCAACGTGCATCATTGCGCTGAGTAACTCCAAGGTTGATGATCTGTTTGAACATCATCTGACCCAAATCAACACGAACTCCATGAGCCATCTTGTAGATCATCCTTGCCCTTTCATGAGATATGTGAGTCTTGTGAGTAGAGGGGATCCAGTTGTAAGCAGCTATAATCATCAGGGCTCCATAGCACGGTGTGAGATCTGCTGTGGTAAGACCATCCCATTCTTTCCTTGTGTCTCCAGTGATGAACGATGCCAAGTCAGTTACTGAAGCTTTGTCCAAAGCCGTCTCTGCCTCCTCTTCTTCATCTATGAGTGGCTCCCAGTCTAAGGCACTGTTGATGATGGCAGGTGAGAACTTGTACGCATGCCCTCTTACTGAGACATTCACTTCTTCAGCATCTGCTTCGTTTTCGTACTTGGCAATCCAACATAAAACTCAGCTACGACTTGCTCAACATAAACACCAAGAGAAGAGACAATTGATTCCATTGAACCCTTCTTAATGACCGCTAAGTACCCCCACTGATCAGCTTCCTTCATATCTACCGTTCGTTCAGCAATTACCTTACGCTATAAGAACTGATCATACCTCTTCCTGAGAGGACTTGGCATTGCTTCAGCGCTCTGGTCACCGGACTTCTCTGATCTCACCGAGCTGAAACTTCTGCTTCATTAGCCAAATATGGAGACTTGGATGCATCTTCTGGTGTAAGGAACTGAGATTGGGTTGGTGTACTAGTTTCCCATGTCTTTCTCTGTTTCCCAGAACACAATCTTAGCCGCTTCAACACCCTTTTCTTTCTTCATTCCTTCACTGAGACTTCCTCTGAATCAGATCCCAATGTCACAACATCATCTTTGGGTTCGTCATCCACCTTTTTGGCTGATTCAGACTCCGCTTCACTCAGAGCTTTCTCCGTGTCTACAAGCACCAGAGGCAGAACAGACTCATTCTTATCTTCCGGCGATTCCTCTCTGATCGGAGCATCTGGCACGGCAACACTTGAAGATTCCTTCTGCGGCTTCGGATCTGCTACATGTTCTTTGGCAGATGGATCTATTTCAAGACCAGGAGTCCTTTCATCACTCTCCTCCGATTGAGATTTCTCATTCGTAGTGTTGAAGGACTCGAGCTCCTCGGTGACTTCAGGAAGAGCTGTAGACACCGGCGGATCGTTTCTCGGCGGAGGTGATTCAGGTTTGCCATCAGAGAGTGACCTTCGACTTGCTTCAGCCTCTACATGCTTCTCTACCTTGGATGATTCACCTTGTTGAGCTGAGTTCTTGGCTTTTCCCATTGTAGAGGTTGGTTTATTTGCTTGATTTGCAAGAGAGATGAAGAGAGGCTGGAGATTGAGCTTCTTAAGCATGATGGAGATTTTTTAGGGTTTGTGACTCACTACTTCCCTTAACTGAATAAAACTGAATCAACTTTTCTGATATTGCACATATAGTCCCTGACTTTTTATCCTCTCCTTTGTATACCTACAACATTTAATTTCTCTCATCCCAACACATAAGCATTAGGCACATTCGTGAATTAATGTTGTATCATAAGACTTTCAAGATAGTAATAAAACACGAGTCACAACTCACAATTGGCTGATTCAAGATTAGTATAAAGAATTAGATCAGTTTATTTACCATTTATGTGATGTGCTTCATGAGTTGACTCAGTGCTTGATTCAGACTGCACATATAATTCTTTCTAGATCTTATACTCTGGTGCACCCGATTTTCTTTTTATGGCTACCTTTCACATTGTCATGCCTTCATCAATACGGTTGGTTTTCATTATTTATTCTTGTGCTGTGAAACTCCTGTTGTTTCCCATCATGAATCTATCAACTTTTTCTTTTTATTGAGCATCTTTCTAAAACATTGCTGGCTCTTTTTATTGAGAGGGGGGGGGGGGGGGGGGGCACAAATTGACGTGAAACCTGTACCATCATAGTATTGACGGCATACCAAACATCTCTTTTCCACAGCGTTCTCGGGTTCCAAAACCAATCTTAATCATATGTACATCCCGAATCATCACCTTCACTACTCTCTGCATAACTTGACTCAACAATCAAGGTTACACACACCAATTGCATTTCTTAGTGTGACAAAGAGATTAAATTCAAGAGATTTAGTGAATATATCAGCCAACTGCAAATCAATAACTACATGTTCGATTACTACCTGGTTGTCTTCAACTAATTCTTTGATGAAGTGGTGTCTGATGTCAATGTGCTTCGTCCTTGAATGTTGGACCGGATTCCTTGAGATATTAATTGCACTTTTGTTGTCACAATACACAAGAAAGGGACCTGAGTGCATTCCATAATCAGCTGAGATCTGCTTCATCGAGATAAGTTGTGAGCAACAGCTACCCATGGCAATGTATTCTGCTTCTGCCGTAGAGAGTGATACAAAGTTTTGCTTCTTACTCAGCCACGAGATAAGATTGTTTCCAAGAAAGAAACATCATCCACTGGTACTTTTCTTGTCATCAGCACATCCTGCCCAATCCGCATCACAATACCCCACCAAGTTCTTGTTGGAATTCTTTGAGTAATACACACCCAAGCTCTCTGTTCCTTTGACGTACTTGATGATTCGCTTTACTGCATTCAAGTGAGATACCTTAGGCTTGGCTTGATATCTTGCACACACACCAACACTGAATGATAAATATGGTCGACTATCAGTCAAGTATAACTGACTACCAATCATCCCTTGATAGGGCTTAGCATCAACATCTTCTCCAGCTTCATCTCGTGCAAGTTTCAGTGATGTACTCATAGGTGTCTTTGAAACTTTGGAGTTCTCCAGATCAAACCGTTTTACCAAACTGTTAGCATACGCACTCTGAAAGATGAAAACACCTTTCTTTGACTGAGATACTTGAAGTCCAAGAAAATACTTCAATTCGCCACACATACTCATTTCAAAATCTTGAGTCATATTCTGAACAAACTCATCAACCAGCTTCTGTGATGTCCCTCCAAAGATAATATCATCCATATAGATTTGGACAATAATTATATCCTTCTCCACTTCTTTGAAGAATATCCTCTTGTCTATACTCCCTCTGATGTACTCAGCTTCCAACAAAAATCATGTGAGCCTTTCATACCATGCACGAGGTGCTTGCTTCAACCCATACAAAACTTTCTTCAGCCGGTAGACATAGTCTTTATGCACTGGATCTTCAAATCCCTTCGGCTGCTCAACATAAACTTCCTCCTGAAGTACTCCATTGAGAAAAGCACTTTTCACATCCATTTGATACACTTTGAAGTTTAGTATGCACGCCATGCCCAGAAACAACCGAATGGATTCCAATCTTGCAACCGGAGCAAATATCTCCTCAAATTCTACTCCTTCAATCTGTGAGTATCCCTGAGCCACAAGTCTTACCTTGTTACGAACCACTTCTCCATGCTCATCAGTCTTGTTCTTGAAGATCCACTTTGTTCCAACCACGTTAACTCCTTCAGGTCGAGCAACAAGTTCCCACACATCATTCCTAGTGAACTGCTCAAGTTCCTCCTCCATTGAGACAATCCAATATTCATCACGAAGTGCTTCAGTGTGTATCTTTGGTTCAATTGATGAGACAAAGCATGCGAACTGCACCATTTTTCGGAAATTGATGACATTGCCACGAGTCTTCCGTCCTTCTTCAATCCCTCTAATCACGTCTGACTTCGAATGATTACGATGAACTTGCTGAATCACTGGTTGAGGTATTGTATCTGCCGTTGGACCTTCCTCAATCGTTTCTTTAGTAGCTCCTGTTGATTCATCTTCATCCTCTTCATCTAACTCTAAATCTCCTCCTACAACCACTGACAGATCGTCAAACACAACATTAACTGATTCCACAATTGTTTCTGACCGCTTGTTGTAGACCCGGTAAGCTGAACTAGACTGTGCATAACCCAGAAAGAATCCCTCGTCACTTCTTGAGTCAAATTTCCCGAGGTAGTCCTTGTCATTCAATATGTAGCACCTGCATCCAAAAACATGAAAGTAACCAAGGTTAGGAGTTTTGCATGTCCACATTTCATAATGAGTCTTCGTTGTCCCTTTTCTGACATACACATGGTTGATTGTGTAACAAGCCGTGTTGGGTGCCTTAACCCATAATGTTTTGGCTATCTTGTTACCATGAAGCATTGCCATTCCCATCTCCTGTAGAGTCCTATTCTTCCTTTCCACCACTCCATTCTGTTGATGTGTCCTTGGTGCCGCAAACTTGTGAGCTATTCCTTTTGATTCAAGGAAGGTAGTCATGACTTCATTCTCAAACTCACCATTATGATCACTGCGTATCTTCTTGATCCCTCCTTTTTCATTTATGAGCTGGATAGCCCAGATTCTGAAACTCTCAGGAGCTTCTGGCTTTTCTCTGAGAAACCTCACCCACGTGAATCTGGTGTAGTCATCTACAAGCACGAACACATATCTCTTTCCTCCGATACTTTCTGTTCGCATAAGACCCATGAGATCCATGTGAACTAGATCCAAAGGTGCTTATGCTTGAACATCCGGTACCTTCATGTGTTGTATTTTGACTTGTTTTCCTCATTGCATGCACCACACACCATCTTGTCATCGATCTTGAGTTTGGGTACTCCTCAAACCATGTCGTTGTGGACTAGATTCGTTATATTCCTAAAGTTCATATGCCCCAATCGTCGATGCTACAGATCAACATTTCCCTGAGCTGATAGACATTTAACCTTCTTCTCCCACATGTAATAGTTGTTGCCGGATCTGACACCTTGTAGTACTGTCACCACATACTGGTTTATAGCATGACAATCAATTGCTGAGAAACTCACCGTAATTCCATCATCACATAGCTGACTTACGCTTATCAGGTTAGCTTTCAATCTTTTGACAAGGTAGACGTTGACCAATCTAGGTACTTCTGAACTACATGTTGTGCCTTTGCCTTGAATGACTCCACAGCCTCCATCTCCAAAGGTTACTTTTCCTCCTTTTACTTTAGACACTTTGTCTAGATACTCAATGTTTCCCGACATGTGTCTAGAACAACCACTGTCGAAGTACTACAGTTCATCAGATTCTGAATCACTTGAATCTCGCGCCATGCTACATCGAAAGGTACTTCTTGTTTCAGTCACTGCCTTAGGATACATGTCAGTTTTCTTCATCCATCCTCGAGACGTCTTACCAATTCTACAAAACTTGTGTTGTCTCCAAACTTGCTTGAACCATTCCAGATACTTGTAGCAATACTTCTTGTAGTGACCAAACTTCCCAGATGACTTGAGCTGGGGTACTTTGTGTCTTGACTTCTTCAACATGTGCAAATCCTCCAGACACAAAACGTGTTGTACACGTTGAGCTACTGTGCCTTCCAGTGTAGCCAAGTCCCATGGTAGAGTTTTCAGTTCTGCCACTGCTCAGAATCTTGTCAAGTTGTTTAGTTCCCGTGAGCATCTTGATCTTTCGATATTGTTGATCCAATTCAGCTTGAAGATCAGCCGCTTTCTTCCTCTCAGCAAGTACTTTTTCTCTAAGTTCATCAGCTTGTTTCGCCAAAATCAACTTCTCTTTGATCAAATTCACGCTCTCCTTGGCTAAATCTACCTCCCTGTTGAGGTCATCCCTTAGAACTTGTACTTCAGCTTCTAGTCTCGCCTTCTCTTTGATTAGCACAAGATTCTCCGTGCCCAACTTCACTAGAGTTTCTCAAACTTCCTTGTAGCTTTCATCGAGCTCGTTCTCTTGTTCAACATCACTCTCAGATCCTGAGTCACACTCTACTATTCCTAGAAATGCCACAAAGTTGTTCACTTCTTCTTCACTTTCGATGTCCGAGTCGCTGTCATTGATTCCTATCATTGACTTTTCTGGTTTTCTCCTTCCATCAGACTCACACTCAGCTTCAGTGTGTCCATATCCTTTGCAGTTATGACACTGGAGATCTCTTCTCTTCACTGTAGGACACTCAGTTTGAAAGTGATCATACCCCTTGCATTCGTAGCACTTAGCGTCATACTTCCTGTAGTTCTTATCTGGTTCAGATGTCTTCCTTCCTGAACCAAACTTCTTTTGTCCATTCTCCACCTTTCGTAGAGCTCGCTCAAACCTTCTGACCAGGAGGCTCACTAGATCATTGTCCTCCATCTGATCCTTCTCAACTGATGCAAGAGCATTTCCTTTCTCCTTCTTCCCACCGGACACTTCCATCTCATGCGCTTGTAGCATCCCAACTACTTCATCAAATGTCATCTCATCGGTGTTACAGGAGACACTCATAGCTGCCTTGTATGCCATGAACTTTGACGGCAAGCACCTCAGGAACTTCTTCACGAGTTTTTTCTCTTTGTATTTCTTCCCAAGTGTGAGTGCTTCTTGCGCCAGTGAGCTGATCTTTGAGCTGAAGTCTCCAACAGATTCATTCTCTTATATCTTTAGCTCTTCAAACCTAGTTGCAAGCATATCCTTCCTAGAAATTTGGACTTTCAGAGTTCCTTCAAAGTGCCTCTGTAGAATATCCCATGCATCCTTCGCTGCCTCAGACCCTTGAATCAGTTCAAACTGCTTCCTTGCCATGCTGCAGTGTATGGCAGTTAGTGCACGAGCATTGAACTTCGCCATCTTGTTCTCATCGTCAGTCCAGAATTCTTTCAGCTTTGGAACATCTTTCCCATCATCGTCTCTTGCAACAGGTGACTTCCAATCAGATTCCACAGCCTTCCACGCCAATGGGTCAATACCCTTGATTGTAGCCTTCATACGCGCTTTCCAAAAACCATAGTTTCCTACTTCAAGGGTCACCTTGGAATTCGTCACCAACTCGCGATAGCTATCCATCTTACTCCGCAGGATCCTACCTATTTAAGACAAACAAAGTACAAATACCCGCTCTGATACCAATTGTTAATGTAAGATAAGCAAGCTATGCGATGTAGAACACACAGTAGTACAAGGTTAATCAATTCCAAGAAATACGACTATTTATTCTTTTAAAAGCTCATACACGTTCTTCTTAAAAGCCATAAATAAAACAAGCTCAAGAAAAACCTCTACTTGTTTGCTAGTCTTACTCGTTCAGAGACCTGAGACAGACTCTGAACCACCTAAGCCCTTAACCCCTAGATGCTTTGCTTCTCCTTCTTCGGACGTAGAAAACTCTCTATTGCTAAAAGCTCTCTCTGTGTGTTAACCGGCAACACAGTGCCACGACTCCCTTTTATATATCTTTAGAGAAGCCCTAGATCTAATCTATCTACCCAATGGAAACTTTCCATTTCTTTTACTTCAGGGAATAAGCCAATCTTCCTTTTCTCTTTAGATCGATTTCTTCTTCTCCAAGTCTTCTTTTAATATGCCTCTTCATTAAATCTTCCTTTAATGCATCGGTCTTGACACATGCTTCTCACGATCCGTCTCTCTGATGTAGTAGTCCATGTCGCACTTCATGAACTACTTATGTTTCACGATCCGTCTCTCTGATGTATCGTCTTCACCATACATCTTCAGCTATGTGTCGCCTAGTTTATAAAGTGTAAACACGACTAACTTTTGTTTTTGTTTCCCATATGGCAGAGAAATGAAGCAAAACTCTGAATTAAAATTACCATTAGCTACTTGTAACATAAATACCGCGTTTTACTTTTTCTTTGCCGTCATCCCTATAGTCTCGTGGTTTGAGCTTCTTTTGAGTGTTCTCACCCAGAGTTCGAGTAGAGTCGGCTGCAGGTGATGATGATGATGAAGAAGAAGCATTGTTAAAGGTTATGTCACATTAAAGTACTCTAAAGTACTGAAAACTTTTCTACTAAAAAATTTTTCTATCTTTATATTGAAAGTTATTTTATTGTGTTAGGAATTACTGGTCAAATTTTGCGGGAAACTAAAATGTATGTGAGTAGGAAGACACACAAAATTGTTAATGGAGTTCGGCTAATCTTGTCTACAACTCCGGACCTTCTACATATCTTTTATTATCATCTCGTAAAATTTTTTACAATGCTCTCAACTCACACTCGATCCTAAATTCGCTCAAAATATTACTCTTAATTTCTTAACAATTTTTTTTCTCACGAGCTTCTTCTTCTTCTCTTCTCTTGTTCTCTTTTTGTTTTTGGGATAATTTGAATCTTCACCATATGCATGTATTTATAGAAGAAGATTGTGGGGTTGGTGAGACTAAGTGTTGGAAATAGGCACAAGCCCCTTTTTGTCTTTGTCTTCCGTCTCTCACCGTCCAACTTCACTGGCCATTTCACCGTCTTGTGAAACACGTAATGTAACTAACAATCTCCCACTTGAAAACTGATTTCAATCTATCTTCACACCTAGATCAATGTAGCAGGTTCTCCCAGCTTGTTATCCCAACAAGCCAACTGATGTTGCACACAACCTCAGTTTTTCACATGGTACAATCTTCGTTAGTATGTCTGCAGGATTCTTACTTCTTGGGATGTTCTCAAGCACCAACATTTCATCTTCTAATGTTGATCTTATGAAATGATACCGGTGATGTATGTACTTTGTCCGAGCATGGTAAACTGGATTCTTTGCCAAATCAATGGCACTCTTACTATAACAATACATCACACTTTTCCCTTGATCACGGTCTAGCTCTTGCAGAAAAAACTGTAAGCACATCGTCTCTTTTGTTAACTCAGTTACCGAAACATACTCAGCTTCACAGCTTGATAGAGATACACTTTTTTGCAACTTTGAAACTCAACAAATTGCAGTACCGCCAAAAGTGCATACATACCCGGTTGTGCTCTTCTTGCTGTAAATATCACCTCTATTGTCAGCATCAACATATCCCTGCAATCCCATCTCAGACTTCGTGAAATATAATGACAAACTTGGATTTCCTTTCAGATATCTGAAAATTGACTTCACGACTTCCTAATGTTCCTTTCCTAGATTTCTCATAAACTTGCTAACGACTCCCACTGCATGTGCAAAGTCTGGCCTTGTACATATCATCGCGTACATCAGGTTTTCTATAGCATAAGCATATGGAACTTTATTCATAGATGCCATCTCCTCTTCCATATTTGGAGACTGTTCTCTGGATAACCGAAAATGACTTGCCAGGGAGTACTGACTGGCTTCATGTCATCCATGTTAAACCTCTTGAGGACTTTCTTCACATACTACTCTTGATATAGCTTAAGACCTTCCTTGCTTCTACTGATTCTCGTCCCTAGAATCTGCCTTGCTTCTCCAAAATCTTTCATCGCAAACTCTTCTGAGAGTTTCGTCTTCAAGCTATTGATCTCATGCAAATCTCTCCTCAGCATGTCAACCACGTATTTGAGCAATATAAAGTAGGACTCTTCAAGCCTCTTGAAGTAACAACAGTGGTCAGCCTCACACCTCAAGAAACCAAAACCTTTTATAAAGCTGGCAAATCTTTTATACCATTGTTTTGGAGTTTGTTTCAAACCGTACAAACTCCTCTTAAGCTTGCAAACAAGTCTTTCTTTCCCTTTCATTTTGAAGCCTTCAGGTTGCTTCATATAAATTTCTTCATCCAAATCACCGTGAAGAAATGTTGTCTTTACATCCATCTGCTGAAGATGCAAATCTTCTTGTGCTACCAGGCAAGAATCGTTCTAATGGTCATTATCTTGACTACATGAGAAAATATCTCTGTGTAGTCAATGCCTTCTTTTTTGGAATCCCTTCACAAGAAGCATCGCCTTATAGCGCTTACTCCCATCATGTTATTCTTTTATTCAGTAGACCCACTTGTTATGCAATGCCTTTTTCTTCTTAGGAAACTTTGCTAACTCCCACTTGTGATTAGATAACAACAAGTCTATCTCGTCGTTCATTGCAAGATGCCACTTGATCGACTCATCCACTTTCATACCCTCTGCATAACATTCAGGCTCGCCTCTATCTGTGAGCAAAATGTAGTTGAGTGATGGAGAAAATCTTACAGGCTTTCTGATGATTATACTCGACCGTCTTAACTCCGCCTTCAGAATCATCATTGTCATCAGTCTCACCACGCTCTTCTTGAGAGATTTCTTCTTCTGTTATTTTGGTATCATGTGTAACTCTAGTGTCAAGATATCCCCTAGGTCAACAATTTTCTGGTTATTTCCTCTCTGAGCCTTCTCTTAGCTTATCCTTGTAGAACGCTTCTTCGTTGAACAAAACATTCTTACTGCGTATGATCTTTTGATTTTCATCATCCCAAAACCGGTAACCAAACTCCGTGTTACCATACCCGATGAAGTAACACTTCTTAGACTTCGAGTCAAGTTTACTTCTCGCATCATCATCAATGTGAACATAAGCTAAGCAACTCAATACCTTTAGATAAGAAAGGTTTACTTTCTTCCCGCTCCAAACTTCTTCAGAGATCTTAAATCCCAAAGGCACATACGGTCTTTTCTATTAAGAATGATGAAGTACTGATTGCATCTGCCCAAAATGTCTTAGGCAATCCACACCGCAATCTCATGATCCTTGCACGCTCATTCAAGGTTCGGTTCATCCTTTCAGTTATTCCATTCTGTTGAGGCGTTCCAGAAATAGTCTTCTCCATCTTGATCTCGTTATCAGCGCAATATCTCTTGAAATCGTCGCTGATATACTCACCACCATTATCAGACGTTAGGCACTTGTCTCAATCTCAACCATGGCATTCCATCTCTTGAAAACCGAGAACACTTCAGACTTGATCTTCATGAAGTAAACCCACACCTTTATTGTGGAGTCATCAATAAAGGTCACATAGTAGTACGAACCAACAAACAATGCAACAAGAGCGGGTCCCCATACGTCAGTGTGCACTAGCTCTAACTTCTCAGATTTTGGCTCTCTTCCTCGTTTAGAGAAACTAACCCGTTTCTCTTTTCCAAGGATGCAACTTTCACACTTATGATAATCCACTGTCTTCAGATCCAAAGAGCACCATTTTCCACCATGAATTTCACCTCTTTCTCACTCATGTTCCCCAACCTACAATGCCAAAACCTGGTCCGTTTGGCATTCTCGAAAACATCAACAGTGTTTTGATAACTCGTCGTCATATAAAGAGTGCCTCTTTTATGACCTCTAGCCACCACCATGGAACCTTTCCAGACTTTCCAGGCTCCACCACCAAAATTTACATCATGCCATGTATCATCATGTTGACTTACTGAGATCAGATTTCACATCAACTTTGGCACATGTCTAACCTTCGTAATCTTCCACACACGTCCAACTTCAGGTTGATATCTCCAAAACCAACAATGTCAAAAGGTAATCCATCAGCAAGATATCTTTATGTGATTTCCTGCAACATTTTCTCCATAATGTTTTGGTGCGATGGGGTGTGGAATGACACTCCTGAGTCCAGAACCCATGAATCGACTGGGCTATCAAATATAGGAGATTGACACTTTGGTGTTATTTTTTGCTGCATCACAAGCTTCACTTTTCGTCGGAGAATCAACATACACTACCAATGCATCAGCAATTTCACGTGTTACTGCAATGGCTCCGCCTCCTTTGTTGTCTTCCTTCTTCGGTGGTGCCCGACAGTTTCTTTTAATGTGGCATGTCTTTACACAATTCCAGCACTTAGTAGGCTGTCTGAACTTGAACTGGCACCGTCAACACCTTGCTTTGATTTGACATTACTCAGATTATTTCTTTATACGTTTCTCCCTCTGTTTTCCACGTTGAAAGCAGAGCTTGTTGATGTCTCTCCAGAGTCTATCCTTTGAACTTCCTCAGCAAGGATACAATCTCTAACATTATTAAATTTAAGCTTCTGAGTACCCACATAATTACTAACCACTGCCCTCATTGGCTCCCAACTATTTGGCAGAGATGCCAAAAGAATCAATGCTCACACTTCATCATTAAACTCGATTCAACCGATGACAATTGGTTAACAATCGTATTGAACTCGTTAACATGTGCGGCAACCAGGCCACCTTCTTCCATCTTCAAATGAAAGAGCTTCTTCACGAGAAACACCTTATTATTCGCCGAAGGTTTCTCATACATATCCGAGAGACCTTTCATGAGACCTTTGGTGGTCTTCTCCTTCGCAACGTTGTGAGCAACATTTTTCTATAGTGTTAATCTTGTAACACCCAAAAATGGTCTATCAAGGAGCTTCCACTCATCTTGATCCATCTTCTCAGGCTTCTTGCTTACCGGTTGATGGAGCTTAGTTCTGTACAAATAATATTCAATTTGTCCAAAATGCATAATTTGTATCGTCAATTTTTGGATACTGTGCGCTGAACCATCTTCGCCTCCAATGTTTCTGGAACCACTGTGTTTTAAAACACCTCCGTTCATGAACCAATGTTACCGACAAAATTCACTGTTCACAAGAATAATAACCCCCAAAAAAATGACTGATCACCGTTACTCAATCACCTTCTTGTGAATCAGCGCCTATTGAAAGATTTACGTTATGCAAATCTGAAATTAATACAATATACAAAAACCTCAATCCCCAATCTCTTCCCAATGCGATTGCTTGCGCCACCATGAGTCGTCGCTGATTCTCCTCCTGGTTGTTCCCATTGGATTAACTTCTCCTTAGACCATCTTCTTCTTCCTATAAACTGATCTATGGAAACTGTTTTACCCAAATATCTAGATCCGCCGAATTTGTCGCAGCACATTGAAACCAGTTCGTTGCCTCCTCCTTGCTCTAATGGAACTGATAGTGTCCCAGAAGGAGGATTTTCGCGTGATTTGTTGGGTCAGGGAACCATGAAATCTGTTGTCAACTCGTCGCCAAGGATTTGGCCCGGCAACATGATTATCTTCGCCAGTGGAAAATCTTATAACAGAGAAACCACTCAACTCTCCTCTACATGGAGCTTGGAAGATGCCTATAAATCTGAGAAATCATCCCAATGTTCCTGAAGTTAAGATGAAAATCTAAAATCTCTTTCCTCTAAAATAAATTTTGTTTTAATTCATTTTTAATTATAAAAATAAATCAATTATGTTTTTACCCTTTACCCTAATCTCTTAATGTTGGGTAAACAAATATACTTGCTATTATTTCTTTTCTCTTTCTCATCTCTCTCCACCAAAACTACTTCTCTTCTTCTATTTCTCTTCTTCTTCTTTTTTATTTTTTCTGCAAAATATCAAAAATTCTAGGTTAAGATATGTTCTAACTAAAAGCACAAATAACGACAACTCCATTTAAAGTTGCATATCCAAAAACGTAGCGGATCCAAAAATGACATTGACAAAGATTTCTGATTTTTTTCTTAAACTTAGGGTTCATCTTGTTTTTATGTGTTAATATTTTATATTTTTGTGTTTTTTATTTTATGTCAACTAGAGATCTAAACAACTAAGTATTATGAATCTTAGATCTAGAACTAGGATTATGTTTTTATTCCTAACGAATTATGGATATGAAAATTTTATATTTGGTATAACATTATATTTGGTGAAATTGATATATGAATTTTTTATTTGATATAACTTTGTATTTGGTGGAATTGCAGATTCTGAGTCTACAGTTTTTTTTTATATATTTTTTAGATCTGAAATTCAATAGTTCTTAGTAGTACAACTCGGTATAACTAACTTAGTAGAACTAGTAGAATTTGGTATAACTAATATAGTAGAACTCGGTATAACTATTTCAGTAGAACTATTAGTAGTAGGTATAATAAATTCAGTAAAACTAGTAGAACTCGGTACAACTACCTTGGTAAAACTAGTAAAACTCGGTACAACTACCTCAGTAAAACTCAGAACAACTACCTCATTAAAACCAGTGGAACTCGATACAACTACTTTTGTAAAACAAGTAGAACTTGGTACAACTACCTCCGTAGAACTAGCAGACCAATTTTACGTCGTAATTAAAATTTAAAATTTTGATTTTTTAAAAAAAAATGAAATTTCAAAATTTCAAAATTTTTATTTTTTTTAAAACATATAAAATCTTAATTCAAAAATAAAAAAGGTAAAATCGTGTTTCCATATTTCCATAAAATGATAAAGGGTAATAATATTAGTGAAGGATATAGTCGATTTTTTTTCCTTAATAAAGACATATGAGATGATTACTCCTCTAAATCTATCTCCATAAATCTCTAACCTAAGATATAACTCTGCTTCTACTATCTTAGATTTTGAGTCCCAATGGCCAACACTTGCTGCTGGAAAACAATCTCGTAGCAGAAAACAGGCTACAGCTCCTTTGTCATCTTCTTATCTTGTTGTTGGTAAAGAGTCACTTGTTCCAAGTGATCTTGATCGTGAACATGTTTCTTCATAATATCCATGGGCAGCAAAGATGAAACCCTCAGTTCAAAATCTCCACCGGGTAACCAATCCGACTTTTATGGAAGATGGGACTCAAAAGGTATGTGTTCCTAAACAAGTTCTTCTTGATGGAGTAGAAAATTAAAAAGAGTTCATCATAGGACAATTCTACCGTTGTGTTGCACCTTCTGGAGGACAGATTGATGCTGTTATGTCTAGGATTTGGGGAAACGGTGTAGAATTTTCACTCGTAAATTAGGTGCATCCTCTTTCTTATTCCACCTACCAGATGAATTTACTAGGAAATGGATAATTGAGCGTGTTCTTTGGCACGTTGATGATTGCTTAATGTTTGTCTCTTCTTGAAATTCGATGGGAACAATAGGTATTCCTGAGACCAGAACAATTCATGTTTGGCTTACCCTAAAAAACATTGCAAATCAGCTCTAATCCACCAAAGGGATCAGCTGGATTAGTTCGGGTCTAGGAGCTCCGATGCATACTAGCAAACCTTGGCTCGACCCTACTCAGATGGGAGAAGCCAAAATCATGGCAGAAGTAAAGTTAGATAAACTCTTTCTGCCTAAGGTTGCAATTAAGGACCAGAGTGGCTCTATTACTATGGTTGTTGTGTTATACTCGTGGCTGCCATCTAAATGTTCTAATTGCGGTCTTCTGGGACACAAAGCTTCTCGCTGCCTAGGTAAGCTTCCTCCAAGTCAACAATATAAGCCCTCCACCAATGCTGACATTGCTTCAGATGATGTCTCACTATCCAAACCTACTCCTACTTTTCCTTTAAGTGAACCAGCTTTAGGTTTTAAAGCTTCATTTACCACTAGTGGTGAAAATGTTATCTCAATAGGTACATCGAAATCTTAAGCTGCAATTATTTCTACTACAGAGGTAAAGGAGATTATCTCACCGTCTGCGGCAGTAAGTCATGATGATAATGTTGTAAATCAGTGTGCAAGTGCTACCTCTACCATGATATCTCCATCAATCAGTCATCATGATACACATAAGAAATCAAATGTGGTTGAACCCATTACTTCTGCAAATGTGGAGGACCTGATTTCTTTAGCTACTATTACGGAACTTGAGAGCATGTATGTTTCTCCTACTCTTATTTGTATTAATGAAGCTGGTGTGTCTCCAAGTATGAAGTCTACTCGTTCATTGCCAATCACTGATACTCCAATAGCTCAAGTACCTCCAACGGTCCAAAGAGAAAGTAGTGGAATAGCTTGACCGGTTTTAGGCTCAAACAAGTTTGCCTCATTGATATCTTTGGAAGAAGAAGAAGACCCGCCGAGTTTTATCTTAGAGAAAAACTCAATGGATCTTATGACACCTTATGGGAAAAGAATCCTTCGAGAAAGACCTGTTAAGCCATCAGCAAAAGCTAGAGAGTTGCATTGCCAGTTCCCAGGTAGTGGTCGAGGAAACTGTGGACATGAACGTGGAAATATATATGGAAATGTTTAAATTTAATTTTCTTCTACCAAAATTCAGTTGAAACTACGTTTGTCTTTGGTTCTTTATGTGATCTCTTCACTTTTGTGTTAGCTTGTTTGAACTGTATGACTCCGGTTGTGGCATGTAACAGTTTTTAAAATCTGTTGTGGCATGTAACAGTTTTTAAAATCTTATAATAATAAGTAGTAAAAATAAGGAAAAAAGAAAAGTTATTTGATTGTTAATTGCTGAAGTTTTTCATTTGTGGATTGACTATAGTCAATCCACAACCGGAGTCATACAGTTCAAACAAGCTAACACAAAAGTGAAGAGATCACATAAAGAACCAAAGACAAACGTAGTTTCAACTGAATTTTGGTAGAAGAAAATTAAATTTAAACATTTCCATATATATTTCCACGTTCATGTCCACAGTTTCCTCGACCACTACCTGGGAACTGGCAATGCAACTCTCTAGCTTTTGCTGATGGCTTAACAGGTCTTTCTCGAAGGATTCTTTTCCCATAAGGTGTCATAAGATCCATTGAGTTTTTCTCTAAGATAAAACTCGGCGGGTCTTCTTCTTCTTCCAAAGATATCAATGAGGCAAACTTGTTTGAGCCTAAAACCGGTCAAGCTATTCCACTACTTTCTCTTTGGACCGTTGGAGGTACTTGAGCTATTGGAGTATCAGTGATTGGCAATGAACGAGTAGACTTCATACTTGGAGACACACCAGCTTCATTAATACAAATAAGAGTAGGAGAAACATACATGCTCTCAAGTTCCGTAATAGTAGCTAAAGAAATCAGGTCCTCCACATTTGCAGAAGTAATGGGTTCAACCACATTTGATTTCTTATGTGTATCATGATGACTGATTGGTGGAGATATCATGGTAGAGGTAGCACTTGCACACTGATTTACAACATTATCATCATGACTTACTGCCGCAGACGGTGAGATAATCTCCTTTACCTCTGTAGTAGAAATAATTGCAGCTTAAGATTTCGATGTACCTATTGAGATAACATTTTCACCACTAGTGGTAAATGAAGCTTTAAAACCTAAAGCTGGTTCACTTAAAGGAAAAGTAGGAGTAGGTTTGGACAGTGAGACATCATCTGAAGCAATGTCAGCATTGGTGGAGGGCTTATATTGTTGACTTGGAGGAAGCTTACCTAGGCAGCGAGAAGCTTTGTGTCCCAGAAGACCGCAATTAGAACATTTAGATGGCAGCCACGAGTATAACACAACAACCATAGTAATAGAGCCACTCTGGTCCTTAATTGCAACCTTAGGCAGAAAGAGTTTATCTAACTTTACTTCTGCCATGATTTTGGCTTCTCCCATCTGAGTAGGGTCGGGCCAAGGTTTGCTAGTATGCATCGGAGCTCCTAGACCCGAACTAATCCAGCTGATCCCTTTGGTGGAGTAGAGCTGATTTGCAATGTTTTTTAGGGTAAGCCAAACATGAATTGTTCTGGTCTCAGGAATACCTATTGTTCCCATCGAATTTCAAGAAGAGACAAACATTAAGCAATCATCAACGTGCCAAAGAACACGCTCAATTATCCATTTCCTAGTAAATTCATCTGGTAGGTGGAATAAGAAAGAGGATGCACCTAATTTACGAGTGAAAATTCTACACCGTTTCCCCAAATCCTAGACATAACAGCATCAATCTGTCCTCCAGAAGGTGCAACACAACGGTAGAATTGTCCTATGATGAACTCTTTTTAATTTTCTACTCCATCAAGAAGAACTTGTTTAGGAACACATACCTTTTGAGTCCCATCTTCCATAAAAGTCGGATTGGTTACCCGGTGGAGATTTTGAACTGAGGGTTTCATCTTTGCTGCCCATGGATATTATGAAGAAACATGTTCACGATCAAGATCACTTGGAACAAGTGACTCTTTACCAACAACAAGATAAGAAGATGACAAAGGAGCTGTAGCCTGTTTTCTGCTACGAGATTGTTTTCCAGCAGCAAGTGTTGGCCATTGGGACTCAAAATCTAAGATAGTAGAAGCAGAGTTATATCTTAGGTTAGAGATTTATGGAGATAGATTTAGAGGAGTAATCATCTCATATGTCTTTATTAAGGAAAAAAAATCGACTATATCCTTCACTAATATTATTACCCTTTATCATTTTATGGAAATATGGAAACACGATTTTACCTTTTTTATTTTTGAATTAAGATTTTATATGTTTTAAAAAAATAAAAATTTCAAAATTTTCAAATTTCATTTTTTTTAAAAAAATCAAAATTTTAAATTTTAATTACGACGTAAAATTGGTATGCTAGTTCTACGGAGGTAGTTGTACCAAGTTCTACTTGTTTTACAAAAGTAGTTGTATCGAGTTCCACTGGTTTTAATGAGGTAGTTGTTCTGAGTTTTACTGAGGTAGTTGTACCGAGTTTTACTAGTTTTACCAAGGTAGTTGTACCGAGTTCTACTAGTTTTACTGAATTTATTATACCTACTACTAATAGTTCTACTGAAATAGTTATACCGAGTTCTACTATATTAGTTATACCAAATTCTACTAGTTCTACTAAGTTAGTTATACCGAGTTGTACTACTAAGAACTATTGAATTTCAGATCTAAAAAATATATAAAAAAAAACCGTAGACTCAGAATCTGCAATTCCACCAAATACAAAGTTATATCAAATAAAAAATTCATATATCAATTTCACCAAATATAATGTTATACCAAATATAAAATTTTCATATCCATAATTCGTTAGGAATAAAAACATAATCCTAGTTCTAGATCTAAGATTCATAATACTTAGTTGTTTAGATCTCTAGTTGACATAAAATAAAAAACACAAAAATATAAAATATTAACACATAAAAACAAGATGAACCCTAAGTTTAAGAAAAAAATCAGAAATCTTTGTCAATGTCATTTTTGGATCCGCTATGTTTTTGGATATGCAACTTTAAATGGAGTTGTCGTTATTTGTGCTTTTAGTTAGAACATATCTTAACCTAGAATTTTTGATATTTTGCAGAAAAAATAAAAAAGAAGAAGAAGAGAAATAGAAGAAGAGAAGTAGTTTTGGTGGAGAGAGATGAGAAAGAGAAAAGAAATAATAGCAAGTATATTTGTTTACCCAACATTAAGAGATTAGGGTAAAGGGTAAAAACATAATTGATTTATTTTTATAATTAAAAATGAATTAAAACAAAATTTATTTTAGAGGAAAGAGATTTTAGATTTTCATCTTAACTTCAGGAACATTGGGATGATTTCTCAGATTTATAGGCATCTTCCAAGCTCCATGTAGAGGAGAGTTGAGTGGTTTCTCTGTTATAAGATTTTCCACTGGCGAAGATAATCATGTTGCCGGGCCAAATCCTTGGCGACGAGTTGACAACAGATTTCATGGTTCCCTGACCCAACAAATCACGCGAAAATCCTCCTTCTGGGACACTATCAGTTCCATTAGAGCAAGGAGGAGGCAACGAACTGGTTTCAATGTGCTGCGACAAATTCGGCGGATCTAGATATTTGGGTAAAACAGTTTCCATAGATCAGTTTATAGGAAGAAGAAGATGGTCTAAGGAGAAGTTAATCCAATGGGAACAACCAGGAGGAGAATCAGCGACGACTCATGGTGGCGCAAGCAATCGCATTGGGAAGAGATTGGGGATTGAGGTTTTTGTATATTGTATTAATTTCAGATTTGCATAACGTAAATCTTTCAATAGGCGCTGATTCACAAGAAGGTGATTGAGTAACGGTGATCAGTCATTTTTTTGGGGGTTATTATTCTTGTGAACAGTGAATTTTGTCGGTAACATTGGTTCATGAACGGAGGTGTTTTAAAACACAGTGGTTCCAGAAACATTGGAGGCGAAGATGGTTCAGCGCACAGTATCCGAAAATTGACGATACAAATTATGCATTTTGGACAAATTGAATATTATTTGTACAGAACTAAGCTCCATCAACCGGTAAGCAAGAAGCCTGAGAAGATGGATCAAGATGAGTGGAAGCTCCTTGATAGACCATTTTTGGGTGTTACAAGATTAACACTATAGAAAAATGTTGCTCACAACGTTGCGAAGGAGAAGACCACCAAAGGTCTCATGAAAGGTCTCTCGGATATGTATGAGAAACCTTCGGCGAATAATAAGGTGTTTCTCGTGAAGAAGCTCTTTCATTTGAAGATGGAAGAAGGTGGCCTGGTTGCCGCACATGTTAACGAGTTCAATACGATTGTTAACCAATTGTCATCGGTTGAATCGAGTTTAATGATGAAGTGTGAGCATTGATTCTTTTGGCATCTCTGCCAAATAGTTGGGAGCCAATGAGGGCAGTGGTTAGTAATTATGTGGGTACTCAGAAGCTTAAATTTAATAATGTTAGAGATTGTATCCTTGCTGAGGAAGTTCAAAGGATAGACTCTGGAGAGACATCAACAAGCTCTGCTTTCAACGTGGAAAACAGAGGGAGAAACGTATAAAGAAATAATCTGAGTAATGTCAAATCAAAGCAAGGTGTTGACGGTGCCAGTTCAAGTTCAGACAGCCTACTAAGTGCTGGAATTGTGTAAAGACATGCCACATTAAAAGAAACTGTCGGGCACCACCGAAGAAGGAAGACAACAAAGGAGGCGGAGCCATTGCAGTAACACGTGAAATTGCTGATGCATTGGTAGTGTATGTTGATTCTCTGACTAGCACCCATCACTCCATCACAACACACCCTTTTTGGTGCAATACATAAAATATAAATATAAAACCCTAATGTCTAGGTCAAAACTCGTCCAGTGGTAATCTTGTAATCTTGTGTCATGTCTCTAACTTGGGCTTGAAATCGGCTGTCTGCGACTTGGTCATCAATTGATGTCAGATGTGCGGCATCGATCGATCTTGGTCATGTAACGTCGGTCGACGCCAAGGTTGTTTTGTTGATTGGCGACTGTCTTGTACTTCGACTCTCACAATGATCAGCTACGGATTATTCTCCTCTAAATGCTCCAAAAGTTTTAAATACCTCCATATATCTCCAAAATGTGTAAAGACCTTAAAACATAGCCTAGACACACATAATAGACCCTAAATAGAGCCTATAACAAGGCCCAAAATTGGTAATAAATAGGCTATATCAATCATCTGAGCCCGAGCCTAAGGTCACGCCAGCCAAGCGAGGACAAGATCGGTTGAGGAATGTGAGGTCGGCGAGTAGGAGCAGGTGTCGCCCGTGGAGGAGCCACCAAGGAATAAGTGGGGTCGTCTTCTTAAGACCCCATTGGGGATATGGGTACTCCGCGAAAAAAATCCGGGCTGGCCAAGAGTGGACCGGTAGTTAGAACGTTTCAGAGATCGCGCTTAGTCAAGGAGTACACCGATAAGGTCTTGGGTATGGCCAAAATGTGCAAACCGAAGACTGCGGAGGGTACCAGTTGTATTTGGAGGGGCTCCGTAAGGAAACTCGGGTTGAGATGAAGGACGCCATGGAACCGTTGGAATATTCCTTGGTGAGATGGGCAGCTGGTTATTCTGAAGATGTCGAGTTTTTGATACTTAGTACATTCATAGAGGTCTCAGAATCTTAACCAGATTTTTACCCGCCTGAGAATTCGCAAGGGGAAGATAAACCGGGTTCGCCAGCTAGAGTTTACAGCGCCACCAATCTTTGATCTGAGCGGGAGGTGATTCGCCATTTCATAGTAGCTAGCTGATACATTATGTCTATTTCTAATGAGTAGGACATGTGTTTTATTGCCTTTTGTTGTTGCTAGCTTCTTGGTGTTCATTTCTTATGCTAAGATTTCCTATCGATTGAGTAGCGTACCTTAAGCTTCACTTATTTTATTGTAGTCCAACTCCCATTTCTTATATCAATTAAATTGGCTTTAGGACCCTTGCATAAGTTTTGTGTGGTCTTGAGTTCATTTCTCAGAGATTGTTGTATCTTCGACGTATCGGTAGGATAGGTTGTTATGGTTTGAGCATGATAGTATTTGGACGGGTTGAATTCCCTTTAAGGGGAGAAGAATTGTAAGATCCTTATCCCACAAGCCCAAAATTTCTTTGTTGTTTAAGGGAAAATTCATTAGGTTTAGGGCCCATTAGGGATAAACCTATGGCTTCCACCTTTTTTTTATTATAAATACTTAAATAGAGATCTCTATCTCTTTTCTTCCAGCCCAGAGAGTTAAACCCTAGGCGTCAAAGGTACCTTTTTCACATTCCCTCTTTTTCCTCTCTCTCTCTCTCTCTCTCTCTCTCTCTCTCTCTCTCTCTCTCTCTCTCTCTCTCTCTCTCTCTCTCTCTCTCTCTCTCTCTCTCTCTCTCTCTCTCTCTCTCTCTCTCTCTCTCTCTCTCTCTCTCTCTCTCTCTCTCTCTTTCTCTCTCATCAGCTCTCTCCCATCTCTCTCCTCGCGTCTCTCTCCTCCTCGCGCGCCTCTCTCTCCTCGTGCCCGAGCCACGGCCTCGTCACCGGAGCACCACCACGAAGCCATCGCAGGCCCTCCAAACTGCCTTCATGTTGTCGTGTGGCGTTGATATTGTTGTTGTTCATTGCTGCATGTTCCCGTGTTCAGATCTGCATCTCAGATCTAGATCTATCTAGATCTAGGTCAAAATCTTCCATCATGGTGGGTTGGTCTCAAATCAGGTTTTTTCTCTTAAAACTCTCATATCGTTGAATGCTGGACTAGGTCTTGTTAGTCTTGATTGCTTGTTAGGTTGTTAGATCATAAGGGTTTTTAGGTTTCTATATGGATATCACATACCACATAAAAACCCTCATATTGTTGAAGGACTTAATGGACTAATTGTGTTGGTGTGTGTGATTGATAGGGTGTTGTCTGATGATTGTTATAAACTGATTGTGAGTTAGGTTTTTAGAGAGAATTGAATGACTAGGTTAATATATGAATGGAATGAAATGGTTAGGCAAATGAACATTAAGATGGGACCATGTGTTATGTGTGATTGGTAGACGATGCGCTTAGAATTCCGCCCAATGGAGGCATGGTTGGATCTAATATGGACGCCCCATGGAGGTGTTGTTGTATCTACTAGGGCCGATGGCGCATACAAGAGATAGAATGGCATTGATCGGGTGCGATAGGTTCTACCAAGTGGGGTCGTGGTTTTATCCACTAGACCGTTACATGATGAAGTCGTGACGGAGTATGATGTGAAAAGAGTGTAAATGTGATGTGTTGTGAAAAGTCTAGAAATGTGATGTGTTGTGAAATGTGAAGTGTTAATCGTATGTGTGAAATAAAGTGGAATGTTATCATGAATTGTAGAAATTGAATATTTGTGCGACTAGTCAGTCCTTGTTCTGCATTGAGCTATGCAGGTGGCCATGCGAAGAGGCTGGTCTAAAAGCCTTCTCACTGAGTAATCCATTTACTCATACCCTCTTCTCTCTTTCCATTTACCCTCTCTCTTGTAGGACTATGAATAGAAGTGCAAAATATTGGTTAGGTTGGTGGTTTTAGACACAAAAGAATGCGTTTGATGATTCTCTGACCATTTTGCTGAGACACAATGAATTGTCTTTTGGCATAAACATGTGTCCCTAGGTGTGCACTCTTAACCCCGGTCGATTTTGGAGGAGGTGGATCTTACACAAAACCTCATGATTGAAGACAATAATATTCAATATATTCATCATGTGAATACCATGGGAAGAAACATGTGTTACTAACAAATTTAGTATTATTAAACTATGGAATCACAACGGACTATAAGCTAACATGATAAATCAGTGAGATTAATATCAAATAAACATGTACAAATTAATATACTTTGCTAATACGATTGTATGACCAAACAATATAAAAAATAGCACTTAGCTGAAATAATTAAGACGAGGAGATCGGATGAGGACGGATAGCCAACGATTAAATGAATAAGTTTTGAATTTTGTTCAATGACTAGATTTCCGTGTTGATAATGTGTTATAAATAAAGAAAAGAAGAGGAAAATTAGGGTGTATGATTTCATTAGTAATATGTCATTTATATAATACAATAGCTTGAGAACAAAGTCGAATTTGGAAAACAAGTAAACTTGACAAGCAAGTAAATTCAATATTTTGTATAAGAGACAGAACATAATATTTATAACAATAAGAGATTTATGGAGAGTTGTTCTATAAGAAAGACACAAGAAACTTTTGTTTTGAGAATTTTTTAAAGCAATAAGAAAATTCATTCTTAATATCATTGTGTTACGATTTCAATTGGTATCTGAGCTTTAAGGAGAAAACTCGATCCAAGAGAAGAGGTAGATCTCATGTAACCAAGCATGGCAGGCGTGAATTGAGCTCCACCGTGCACGTAGGACTTTGGACACATCCATCAAATGTCTGATGCTGACATCGACAAACCATACAATTTGGTCGATGAGGATGAAGGTTGTGTAGAGAGTTCATGAAGTGTGGGAGAAAATAGAACCTGTTTCAGATGATCAAGAAGAAGACTAAGGGAAACTTATGTTTTCTAATAATGACCAGAATAGCCATAGGAACTATCAAGGTTTTCTAGGATGAAGTAGAGGATGAAATGGAAGAGGCAGAGGTCAAAGAAGATTCAAAAACCAACATCAAGGAGGAAACACCACATATAAGAATCAAAACCTGAAGAAAGATCGATCAAAGGTGATATGTTGGACATGTGACAAGCTAGGTCACTTTGCATCTCTTTGTCCAGAGAGAAAAATATGAATGAAGAAACATATCTGAACGAGATGCACTCTATTTTGATGAGGTTGTGGTCTTGAATGAGGACAAAGTGATTCCAAATAATCTCTATATCAACAAATTCAATGTAAGTGTTTGGTATTTGGATAATGGAGCGAGTAATCACAGAACCAGAAACAAGAATTTCTTTTCGAGTATGGATCAAAACAAAAAAGGAAAGGTAAATTTCGGTGATGATTCTTGTGTTTATATTGTAAGAAAAGGTACAGTTACTTTTGTGTGCAAGACTGGATATAAGAAGGCACTCAAAGATATCTTCTACATACCCAACCTAAAGCACATCATACTGACTCATGGAAAAGCAACAGCGAGCGAATGTGAAGCTAACATGAAAGATGACTATGTAACACTCAAAGATTTGTGTGGAAGGTTGCTAGTACGAGTCACAAGATCATGAAACAGTCTCTACAAGACTCCGAGATCACATGTTACATGGAAATGGCACACTTGACTAGGACATATAAGCTATGGTGTCATGAATAACATGGTAAAGAAATAAATGGTCGTAGAAATGTTAAGGTTAACACGTGAGGAGAGTGTGTGTGATGCATGTCTAGCTGGAAAACAAATCAGACACTCATTCCCAACTAAGACCATGTTCTGTGCAAAAAATCCTTTGGAGTTAACCCATGGAGATTTATGTGGAGCAATCACACCACCAACTCCATAAAACAATCAGTATGTCTTTGTCGTAATTGTTGACTTCTCCAGGTACATGTGGACCATACTATTGAAGAAGAAGAGTGAGGCATTCAATCGATTTATCTATTTTGTGGAGAAAATGAAGCAACAAGACATCTGACTGCGCTTTATACCATCTCCAATGTATTTTGCTATTTTTTTCTCTAAAATAGAGAAACTCTATTATAGAGGTGAAACATATTCTAAAGTATTCCACTAAAATAACAATCTCTAATTATAGAGTAGAAAATATAGGAATGATATGTCTTTTTCTATAAATAGACAAAAAAATAGCAATCCTGATTGTAGAAGAAAAAATAGAGGTGGATTAAAGTAATTCTATCTCTAAATGATATTATAGAGGTCGAAATAGCAATGGATTGGAAATGCTCTTACACACCACAATAAAATGATGTTGTCAAAAGGATAAACCAAACTTTAACGGGAATTACAAGATGTATGCATAAAGCAATAAAGATGTCAAATTATTTGTGGGGAGAAGTTGTACGACATTCGACTTACCTCATCAATTGAGTTCCCATAAAAGCCTTGGAAGTTCAAACACTGTATCAGTGTATCACATCTGGGAAACAAAATGTCAAGCACTTAAGAATTTTTGGTTGTGTTGCTCATGTGAAATTCATTGGACCTCACCTTATAAAATTTGGCTGAAAGATCAAAGAGTGTGACTAATCTTTGAATTGAGCGAGGTTCTAAAGCCTATAGATTATATGATCATGTTGCAGGAAAGGTGATGGTGAGTATAGATGTGATCTTTGAAGAGAAGACGCTTGGGATTGGTCATACAACAAACCAAACTAATTCTGAACCAAGTATGCTTGAGCTTATACAAGAGGGTTACATAGAGGATGGAGATTACTATAATAATGATTAAGACCTTTAACCTAAGAAGAAGTAGAATAAGAGAATATTGGTCAAAATCAAAACTAAGATGGTGTGTTCAACCGATAGTGACTAGAAACAGTCGCGACAACCAAAGTATTTAGCTGATTATGTGTTAGTTGCAGATTAAGAGAGTACAATGTTGTTACTCACAGTAGATGGTGAGTCCGAAAAAATTCTTGAAGCTTAGTATGTAAGAGAATGGGTTGAAGCTATGGTAGCCGAGTTGGAATCTATCACGAGAAACAAGACTTGGGAGCTAGTAGGCAGACCGGTTGATGTTAAACCTATAGGGTTAAAATGGATCTACAATATAAAAAATTGCAAGGCATAGTGAACACGTATAGGTGAGACTTGTGGCAAAAGGCTATGAACAAAGACAAGGCGTAGATTTCAACGAAGTGTTTCACTACAAGAAAACGTGGGCATAACGACCACACATTTAGAGGTTATCTGGTCGTAAATGGCCTTTTACAACCACATAACAACGAAAAGCGTTCAGTCGTTATGTAATTCACTTTTGGTCGTAACGTAGACTTAAATATTACGACTAAATATTTTGGTCGTAACACGGATGTAAAACATGTAGTCGTACACTAGAGGTTGATTTGACGTAAAGTTACGTCCACAAAATTAGACGTTAATTGGTCGTAAAACCTGGTCGTAAAGTAGAAGTCAAATTCGACGTAAAACAGTATTTAAATGGAGGTAAAATGTACGACCACATAACCTCGAGTCTTGAACCATAGATACAACTTGGTCGTAAAAGGTACGACTAGATAACTTCGGTTTGATTTATTTAATACGACCACTTCACCTCTAGAAATATAATAAAATTTCACCTTTTAAAATTCACAAATTTAAAATTTTTAATTTACGAAATTTAATATTTAATTAAAAATCCTTCAGTTTCGAAAATAAACTTAACTTAATATATCCAAAACATAATAAAAATATATATTCAAATTACATAAGAAAACTAATTAATTAATTATTAAGATTAATGTCTGCGAAAAACTGGGAGCTATGTTCATCGGCACCTCGCTCTGCATTTGCTCGTTCTTCTGGAGTTAGGTCGGGATAGATCGTTGAACGTCGAGGTCTCCACATTTCCGCAAGGGCTGGGTTTGTTTCCGCCCTAACATCAAACATCTCCGCCATGGCCCTAATGTGGTTCCTGTTGGCCTTGTTGTCCGTCCGGAGGGTCGAAATGACTTGGTTGGCGGTTGTCAAATCGGTTCGGAGCTGCTGAGATTCTTCTTGCTGTCTTGTAGCGTATTCAGCTCTAGCCCTCGGGACATCGTTCACCGTACCGATCCCGATCATCCGTCCCCTCTTCTTCGGGATAACCTTCATTTAAAATAATTTAAATTAATTAAATGAGTTAGTATATACATAATTAACTATAAAATCGAATAATAATTAATTATCTTCTCAAAAAATTTGTCTTGTTCAACGATGGATAACTGAACGGGTTCCCCTTGTTCCACCGTCAACTGGGTCTGGACCTCCTGAATCTGCTCCTCAACATCGTTGTAGATCTTCTCTGCTCGGGGATCTACAAACGTCCCGTCAGAATGCTGATGGGTCAACTTGTAAAGTCGGGCAAGAGACGGTGGTGCTCCTTCCACCGCAGCCTACAGAACAACATAATTAAATATATTAAACTAATTAATTAATATATCAATAAACAATTTAATTATTAAAAAGCTAAAAACAAATTAAAAATTTAAAAAAAAATATTTAAAATTTTAGCTAGTACTTACAATTTGTAGAGCTTTCCCTGCATGAGAAGTCTGTCCAGAAGTGTGGGGCACACCGACCAAATTACCCTCAGCATCACGCGCCATTCGGTTGTTGGAGCAACATGCCGGATTTTTAACTGACTTCGGCATACTCCAATAAGCCGTCAAGCCATTCCAAACGTAATCGCTGATGTAGGTCGGTTTACATTTGCTGACCTCTGGATCAAACCTCCACTTATCCTTCCAATCGCCGATAATATTCTTAAGGCGTTCTTGCGCCTTCTCGTAAAACCCTTCCTTCACGGTCTCGTTGACCGCAATAGACTAGTTCCATTTTTGCTGCGAAAAATAATTAAAATAATTAAATGAAATAATTAAATATTTAAATGAAATTAAAAAGTGAAATAAATTAATTTAATTAAGAAAGAAAATAACTTACCGCAAAACATTTGAACCAAGTCCTCCGAACGTGGTCCGGTGTAAGGGACCAGTTCGGATGAGGCTCCCGGAAGTTCGACCTTATGATGTTTGCGACGCTCCGTCCCAAGCGATTATCTGTTGGAAACCTATAAAAAAATTGAAAATTCATGAATGTTAGATGAAAATATATATAATTAAAATTTCATATATATGGAAAAAATCATAATTAAAATTACCAGAGCGTGTTTGGTGGTCGATATGGATCGATGATAGGTAAACCTTCTCGGCCCGGCATTTGGAGAAGATCTTCCACTGTGTATCTAGCGTAGGGAGCATCCGGTGGCACAAGCAAATCCGGATGGACACCCGGAGGAGGAGGCGGAGCAGCTTCATGGACTGGAGGAGGGACATGATGCTGTTGCTGCTGATGATGATGATGCTGCTGATGATGATGATGATGATGCTGCTGCTGATGATGATCATGATGCTGCTGCTGCTGATGATCATGAAGCTGCTGCAGATGATGATCATGATACTGCTGATGATCATCCTGCTGCGGATAGTAGGGAGGCACGTCAAACTGAAGAGGCTGCTGCGGTGGCACAAACGGAGGAGGAGGCACATAAGATGGTTGAGTGCCTTGGGCCGCGGTCTCAGGGACGACAAACTCTCGGGCTGTGCCAGAGCTAGTAGCTGATGGATCCGACGACGACGAACCGAGAAATGTTTCGCCGTAAGAAGCAGTTTGGCTTCTCGCTGCGTGATTTCTTAATCTCTTTATCCCGGCCATATCTACATATACAAATAAAAATTATGATTAGAAACAATTAATTCCAAAATAATTTTAGAAGTAATTAAATACTGATTATCTAATATAAATAATCTAATCCTGTGCTAAACCAATTCCAAACCTAATCTAATTACCACCTAAACTAACCACCTAAACTAAAAACTAAAACTAAAACCGAAAAAAAAAACATACCTGAAGAGAGGGAAAGTGGTGGCTAGTGAGAGAGTATGGTGAACGACGAAATGAGCTCTGGTCGACGAGTTTATATAGGGATTTACTTGTGGTCGTAATGTGGTCGTAAACTACTTCTAGATTACGACCAAAGTGACTTTACCACCAATTAGGGACCACGTATTACGACCAATCAGCATCCACCAGTGACGACATTACGACCAATTAGATTCTATATTTATTTACGACCACTTAGAGTCCAACTTTTACTTTTACTTAACGACCAATAAGAATCTAGAAGGCTTTACGACCACTTCGGGACCAAACTTTTACTTCTACGTTACGACCAAAGAAGGTCAACTTCAAACATTACATCCCATTTACCACCAAAACGAAAGTCATGAAAAAAAATATTCCTAAGACATGTATAAATAACTTAGGCAAATGTTCTATAGAAATATTTCAAATCTATGGAACCATTTGTCTAAGTTATTTTTACAAATATCTTAGGCAAAAACTAAACTATATGTTTTTTACAAAAAAAAAATATTCCTAAGACATGTATAAATACCTTAGACAAAGCTCCTAAAGAAATATTTCAAATCTATGGAAGAATTTGTCTAAGGTATTTTTACAAATATCTTAGGCAAAAACTAAACTATATGTTTCTTAAAAAGAATTTTGTGTTTTGATGTTTAAAGAAAGAGATGTTTTGTTTGTGTTTTGATGTCCAATTTCGAATGGGACTTGGTATTTATAGGGAATGTTTACGACCAAAAAGGGACCAATATTTAAAATATATATATATTACGACCAGCCTGGGACCACCTGTGTTTTACGACCAGAGAGGGACCAATTGTTACGACCAAAAAGGGACAAATATTTAAAATATATATATATTACGACCAGCCTGGGACCACCTGTATTTTACGACCAGAGAGGGACCAACCGTTACGACCAAAAAGGGACCAATCTTTATGACCAGAGAGGGACCAATAGTTACGACCAAAAAGGGACTACAGTTGTCTATACCCTATGTCCGAAACCCCAAACCCCAAACTTTAAACCTTAAACTTCATAAGTATATCATTTTAAAACTCTAAACCTCAATATATCAGAAAATTCTTAATTAATATTAAAAATACTAAAACTCTAAAAGTATTAATTATACAAAACTTCAAAAACATTAATACAATACAAAATACATATATATATATATATATGTTATTACTCGTCATCATCTTCTGAACCATCATCTATTTCATCATTTTCTTCAAATTCATCTTCATTGCCTTCATCCGCTAAATCATCTGGAAGATCTTCATATTCTAGGTTCTGAGGATCAACAAGTAAAATTTCATCAACAGGTTGTTCAGGCACTGCCACTTTGTTAACGGCATCTCCTTGCAAAGGCGGTTGTTCATCGTCACTCACTACACGACCCCGAGGTGTAACTTTAATAGCGGTTAACCAGGATATTCCAGATTGTCTAATCCGCGGATATGGAATAAAACAAACTTGGTCTGCTTGAGCTGCCAAGATGTAGGGCTCAAATTTGTTGTACCTCCGTCTTGAATTGATATCCACAACTCCAAATTTGTTATACCGAATACCCCTATTAACCGTCGGGTCGAACCAATCACATTTGACCACCAAACTTCTTTTAATTTTCCACCTAGACGTCCAATCTGACAGAATATGTCAGGAACATCCTTTTCAATATAAGTCGGAATAACACCACCATCGTCATATCTACTCGGAGCCCGTTTTCGTGTACGGACTTTTGAGCCAAAGTAGTACGAAGTAAAGTGAGATGTTTCCTCATTCAAGCTCCCAACAACTATTGAACCTTCCACCCTTGCATGATTTTTTGCTTTCCCTTTTAAATATTTCATGGATCGCTCGTAGGGATACATCCATCCGTTATGTACCGGTCCACGTAGCAATGCCTCGTGTGGGAGATGGAGAACTAGATGTTCCATGACGTCAAAAAGGATGGCGGAAAAATTTTCTGAAGATTACACATCAAGATCGGGATATTATCATCAAGTTGACTGATGATATCTTCAGTTAATCTACGTGAGCTGAGATCCCTAAAAAAGCTCCAATACCTGTAAATCCAATTGCATATTAATAAGATATAATACTCCGACATGCAAATCTGTTATATATTTAAATGAAAAGTTACCTGCAAGTGCTTCGTGAACATTGTTTGGAAGCAACTCCGCAAAGGCAAATGGTAGAAGTCGTTGCATAAATACATGACAGTCATGACTCTTCATCCCAGAAAACTTTTGTCCCTGCTCAACACATCTAGATAGATTTGACACGTATCCATCGGAAAACTTCACATCTGATGCCACCCACTTGAACAACGCCGCCTTCGCGTCTGCTGACAATCTGAAAATGGGAACTGGAATTTTCCCATCGCTTTTAATATGCAGCTCACTCCTACAACATAACCCAGGCAAATCCAACCTCGAGTTCTTGTTATCTTTTGTCTTCCCGGGTACATTCAGTAATGTATTTATGATGTTCTCAAAGAAGTTCTTCTCTATATGCATCACATCTAGATTGTGTCGCAACAGTAAATCCTTCCAGTATGGAAGTTTCCAGAATATACTCTTCTTGTGCCAGTTATGCTGTGTACCGTAACCATCAGCCATATTTGCAGGAGTATGCCAATTACCTCCTCTCTTGACTGTTTCTTGTGCACCATAGTAATCGATATCTTTCTCAATTTCCTCTCCAGATAAATAAGGAGGTGCGGTGTCCCGTACAACCACTTTTGCCTTGAATAACGTTCTGTTTCGTCGATACGGATGGCTAAGAGGGAGAAATTTCCGATTTTCATCAAACCAAGAAGTCTTCCTACCATGATTCAGTTGAAATGCGCTAGTGCTTCCCATACAATAAGGACACGCTAGTCTCCCATGCGTAGTCCAACCTGATAGCATCCCATATGCTGGAAAGTCACTGATAGTCCACAGAAGAACGGCTCGCATTGTAAAGTTGGTTCTCGTTGAACAATCATATGTTTCCACCCCTGTTGACCACAATTCTTTCAATTCTTCTATCAGAGGTTGTAAGAAAACATCGAGGGACCGCTTTGGATGCTTAGGCCCAGGTATCAATATACTCATGAAAAGGAATTTCCTTTGCATACACATCTCTGGTGGAAGGTTGTATGGCGTCAAGATGACTGGCCAAAGTGAGTATTGCCTTCCAGACATTCCAAAAGGACTAAATCCATCTGTGCATAATCCAAGATAAACATTGCGAATGTTGCTTGCAAAATCCTTGTGCACCGAATTCAAGTGTTTCCACGCTTTTGCATCTGAGGGATGATTGATCTCACCGTCCTTCTGAGTATGTTCTGCATGCCATCTCATCGCTGCCGCAGTCTTTTCAGATTGATATAATCTCTTCAGCCTATCTGTAATAGGTAAGTACCACATCCGCTGGTACGGTACCCTAGTTCGTCCACGTCCTTGCGGTTTATATCGTGGCTTCTTACAAAATCGACACTCCAACAACTCTGCATCTTTCCTCCAGAAGATCATACAGTTGTCTATACAGACATCTATCATCTCTGAAGGTAAGCCAAGACTGTGAACCAGTTTCTGAATCTCATAATAATATTCAGCACTCACATTATCTTCAGGCAAATACTCTTTAAACAACTCCGCCCATGCAGCCATACAAACTTCAGGTAAGTTATAATCAGTTTTGATATTCATCATCCTAGCTGCCAATGATAACTTAGAAAGACCATCTCTACAACCTTCATAAATTGGCTGATTAGCAGCGGCTAACATGTCATAAAATCTTTTGGCTTCCAAGTTAGGTCCTTCTACATTTTCTACTCCCACCTCTACATTTTCTACTTCTGCAGCAATTATTGGATTTGTTTCACGAAATGCATCAGTAACCATTTCATGCATCCTATCATGATCTACCACCTGATCCTCCGAAGGTAAATGTTGTTCTCTATTACGAATATTTTCAAACTGATTACTACTACTAGCTTCATTCATACTATCACCTTCTCCATGATGAAACCAAATGTAGTAATGTGGAGTAAATCCTCTATTAACTATATGCTTCCAAACCGTTTCACTAAGAGCGAATTTTGTATTCTTGCACTTAACACATGGACAGAACATTTTACCCGTTTCCTTCGTGAGAGACGTGTTTCCGGCCTGGTACATGAATATTTCTGCCCCGTTGAGGAACTCCGATGTCACTCTTCCCTCAGAATCTTTATGTGTATACATCCAACTTCGAAGCTCATAAATATCTCGAGACATTTTTTACTCTATCTTGTTTCGTTTATTTTTGGACAATCTTGTTTATTTTTTTTCTGTGTAACTAAAAAATGGAAGATGAGATTGTATTTATAGGCAAATTTCGAAATGGTAGGTGGGGAATATTACCCCCTATTTGCGACCAAAACTATGTTACTTCGAATAAACTACCACGTGCATGTAATTTGGTCGTTAATGCGAAGCTACATATTTGGTCGTAACTCCGTAGTCAACTAACTTCTACTTTATGACCACTTTGTCTTTTGGTCATAAATTAGAGGTTAAGTTACTTCTGCTTTACGACCAACCTTTGTGGTCCCAATTTTACTTCGGTTTTACGACCAATATCTCTTTGGTTGTTAACTGGTCGTAACACAGACGGAAAATTACGACCACCATTTTGTGGTCGTAACAGTTGGTCGGTAAGCAAGCGTTTTCTTGTAGTGTTTGTACGTCTTGAAACTATAAGTCTTCTAATGGCTCTCACAGAAACCAACGGTTCGGAAATACATCACATGGATGTGACACAACCCTAATATTTTGAAAAGGAAGGAGAAGAAGATCGAGTTTATATGTTACACAAAGCTTTATATGGGTTATGCCAAGCCCCTAGAGCATGTAATATAAAACTCGATTAAGTTCTAAAGGAGATGAACTTCAATAAGTGCACAGTGGAGCCTTAAGTGTATCGTAAATGAAGACAAGACTTCTTTGTAATATTCATTTATGTTGAAGATCTATTTGTAACAGGAACTTCTCTTAAAGTGATCAATCAATTCAAAGAAGAGATGTCAAGGAAGTTCGAGATTTTTGATCTAGGAAAATTAATGTATTATCTTGGCAAAGAAGTGATAAAGGAGCAGATGGGATTCAGATTAAACAAGAGAGATATGCTCAAGGAGTTCTTGTTGACTTAAAGATGAATGTGTGTAACACGGATCATGTACTAGTGGAGTCAAATTTAAAGATCTCAAAAGTTGAAGAAGAACTAGATATAAATGCTACGGAATACAAAAGAACCATAGGATAAGGTATCTACTTCACACAAAACCATACCTATATTTTGAAGTTGGTGTTCCAAGTCATTATATGCAAAGCCTAAGAGAGTCTCAGGTACAAGCTATCAAGCATATAATAAGGTATGTAAGAGGAACTACGAACTAGGTCTTTTCTTTAAAAGGGATGGGTCAAAGAAGGGCATTGGATATAGTAATAGTAGTCACGATATTTATGTTGATGATGTAAGAAGCACCTCAAGACATGTATTTTATTTTAGCTCGTCTTTGATATCACAAAACAGCCCATGGTAGCGTTGTTTTCATGTGAATCCGAGTTCATGGGATCAAAAGAAGTAGAAAAAACAAGCTATATGGCTTAACGAACTGTTGAGTGAGATACTAAGTAAAGAAGAAGAGTAGTTCATACTTATAATCGACAACAAATCGGCCATATCTCTCACTAATAATCCGGTTTTCCATTAAAGGAGTAAACACATATTTCAAAGTATCACTTTATTCGTTAGTGTGTAGATAATGAGCAAATCGAAGTTGAGCATGTGTCAGGAGTATGGCAGTATACGGACATCCTTACCAAGACATTAGCAAGAATCAAGTTCAAAGAAATGAGGAGTCTAATTGGATTTCAAGAAATCGATCTTACCATAATTCAAGTTGGAATAAAGGAGGAGAATGTTAGATTATTCCAAGACTTATGTAAGAAGCTATCTATCTCATTAAAAAGTGTTTAATGAGTTGGAGATAAATACACAAATAAGATATTTCGGATTACAGGCGTGTAATAGGACTCTCTCAGCCTTACATGCTGAGATGGAAGGTTTACTTTCGGAAACTTCATCCATGAGAGATGAGGATAACCTAGATTCGATTCGAGAAGAACTGCTCAGATCTATTAGACATGAAAACGATTCTGATGGATTGGCCAGCATTCGCGTCGGAAATTGAGTGGTTCCAGAGACTAGCCGTTGGAGAGATCTTTGGGAATAATTGCTTGATTCAAGGGCTGGGATGATGGCTTTGTATCTGGATGGTTTAAGGCTGTAGGTAATCTTCTTAGGAACTTCTTTACTGCAAAAATATTGATAGAAATTGTGTCTAGCTTGATGGGAAAAGAGCTATTGGGCAGTGATGGCTTTTGACTCCAAACATGGCAAGTATGGTCTTGGTTGATTCTGAATAATCTGGTGCTTCCTAGTGCATATTAAGAACGTTCCTGACTCTTCTGGACCCTTGGATGTGTCTCCTGAATGCATAGATAAACTCATGGTCGCCAATGTTTGGCTTGCAACTGATTAAACCATTGATCTTCCAAATAAGGCAAGTTGGACCATCTTTGACTAGAAAATGGCATATATGCTAAACCATCATTCTTTTGATATGAAACCAAATTTCCACGTGCTCTTGTTGAGTGTAGAATTCATCAAAACTGGTTTCATGAATAAATTCCTCATGGTTTGAAAGATATGGCATTTTGATTGCACCTATGTCCTCGTTGACTTCTTTAGCTTTCCTCAACTTCATGATCTCCACTTATTTGCTCCTGGTTCCTTTCTCATTTTCTTATGATAACTTGATGTCCTTATCATACTCTCTCCCTCTTGAAAAGGTTTTCGTCCTCGAAACTAGAAAATCTGCACCAAGAGAAAGCAAGTTAGCTTTCATCCTTCTTTGAGAGTCTAAAACCTTACCGCAGTATTGTTGTGGTCTGATGTTTGTTGGAACATCTAGAGGCTCTCCTTTGAGCAGAAACGACATGATGACTCGTCTGTATTTTTTATGTGCTCTGGTTGGTTGTGTTTTATCTGGTGCCTTTTCTTTGATCAAGATGTTGCTGGTATCAACTTCCTGTTTTCTTTTTTTTTTTCTGAAAAACCTTTGTGATCTCCTTGTGTACTCCTTGGGTCCATGTTTCCTCCTTGAAACTTAAAGAAAAGAACAAGTGCATTATACTTGAACTAGAATTGAAAACAGAATTACTTAAAACTATGACTACCTAATTGGTTATTCCAATATTGAAAGAGTTCATAGTTTTCACTTACTAGGATACCAATTGTGAAGGCCGGTAACACCTCTGGTTTGAGACATTGCTCCTCAATGTTCCTGCCTCTTTTAAGTTCTGTATCCTCTGTATCCTTAGTACGCCTTGTATAAACATCTTTTGGCAAAGACAAATGCATCGTAATAGGAATAGAAATCCCAGAGTTAGAAGCATCTAGTTTGATTTCTAATACTTGGGAAGTCCCCACTGGCCTAGTTGGACAAGCTACAGCATATGGACTTTCTTATGAAATCTATAATAAATTATGCTAGCAACCTTTGAAATTTCAGAATACTTTCAATGCTCTGGTTTACCTTGTGGATCACTCTTCTTATATCTTTGATTGTGATTTTCAGTTGGATGCTCTTCCTTGGTTGGAGTGGTATGCCACGTTTCTGCCTTCTCTTTTCTAGTTGTAGAGCTCCTTTGAATCACTGACAAGTTGCTTGAGGTTTTATCTTTCTGTAGAGAACCCATCTTCTGTTGAGTTCAAGTCTTGAGTGGCATTACTTCCTTAACATGTTTCTGCTGGTAGAGTTTATGGACTTGATCTTATTTGGATTGGTCTTTGGGTTAGGTATTTTTGCTGCAATCCTTTTCCTTGGTTCAGGGACTACAAGGTGTCTAAAATGGTCTTTCCCATTGATCACAGCTCTTGCCACAAACTCTTCATGTAGTGCATTCTTCATTTCACTCCAGTAAGCATCTACTCTGTAGTCAAGCCTGATATTAGCATCTAGATTCCAATAAACAAAGTCATCTTCAGTTAGAGTATCTTCAGCAATAACCGGCTTCTCTTCTTCTGGAACATGGTGATGTTGAAACCAGTCGTCCATGTCTCCCACTCCAGATAAGCTTATGGTCTTTGTCCATTACCTGAGAAACAAATGTATTGTGACTTAGGTTTGTCCTCATGCTCTTCTTCTTCTTTTCCAGCCTCACTTAAGGCTTCATCCTCTTTAGGAAAGCCATGCGGAATTTTTGCTTCATCTTCAAGGATTATTTTATAACTGATTTGGTAGTCATTTTCTTCTTGGTTTTCTTCCTGATTGAATTCACTCTGGTACTCCTCCTCTTCCAAATCTTTTGTGAATCATTGTCTTGTTGAAGTTCTTCGTAATCTGACCCTTGTTCATATTCAATTTCATCTTTCCTTTCTTCAACTTCTGGATCAGTTTCTGGAGTGGTTTGGTTTTCCCATGAATCATTGTTCCGGTTTTGCCTTTGTTCCTCTAGACTGATTTGGGATTCAGTCTCTCCCTGCCAGAAATCTTCTTGCTGCCAAACTTCATCTTCTTCTTGCTCTTGTTCACCCAAAGTTAATCGATCTCCTAACTCTTGTGTAATATTCCTCATTTATTCCCTCAGAGATTGTATGAGTTGAAAACAGCTATCTAGTGCATTAGAGATCTCTTCTTCAGCATAAGACTTTCTTTCTTCTTGAGTGTATTTATAACCACCCTCTTCGTGCCATGATTGGGTGTCAGGGCTTTCCTCTTCATGATCAGAGTAGGGAACTTCACACCATGTTCTGTCTTCCGTGTTATGGTTTTCCTCTTCATAATTTTCCTTGTCGGTTTCTGCTTCCTCCAACCACTCATCTTGACTGATATCATTTTGGTAATCATCTGGTGGTTCTGATTTAGGATTTTCACCATCCGAATCATCATCAAAGTCTGAGCATACTTTTTCCCAATGATCACTTCCATAATCATCATCCTCGTCAGACATGTACTGATCATCCTGCCAATAATCTTCTTCTTCCATTGTACCTGAAAAGAAACACAACTAGTAGTCAATGTCTTTTATGAAATAAAAAAAATGGTCTATGGAATATAGAATAATTTGATCAAATAAAATTAAACTATGCTATATGAAGATGCAAACTAGAAATGCAATAAAACTAGAAAGATATTATTCTTGGACTCACAAAATAAAATGTAAACTATGCTACGGATGATACTTTTTTTTTGGTTTAATGCAATAATAATATGCTATGCATGAAAATGGGAGGTAATTCAAAATGATATGCAAGGAATATATGTTTTTATGCAAATTTGAAATTTGAAATGATACTAAAGTACTACTTGTGACAGAATCTGGAAATGATATGCAAAGCTATAAAAGGTAATAAGATCAAATGATTAATACAAAACACATTTTAATTTTTTTTTAAGCTTTGTGAATCAAAATCAAATCAAACTCGTCCTCAAACTTTTCTTTTCTGTTTTTATACATATACTAAGAACAAGAAAGAATGGCAAAAATCAGAGAAAAACAATTGAAACAATGAAGTTTTTTAATTTATTTTACTTTTAAGTTTAATGGAAGCCAAAGGAATAACACGAAATATAAAAAATCAAACAAGGTTTTTATGGATTTTTTTTATGGTTTTATCAGAAAAAATACTGAAACACAAAGAAGAAACATAAACAAAGACTGAAACAATTGGTATGGGTTTTCGATTTATAAAATGAAGAAAAAACAAAACAGAAACATAAAGAAAGAGGTTGTATTGATACAACCTGGTGGATAAGAGCTTTAAAGTTCCGATACCAGAAATGATACAAGCACCAACCTATCAAGGGCTTAAACAACTCTGATGGACAGATCTCTTCAGCAGTAGATGGGTAGAAGTGATTGACTCTCTCAATCCTTGATGAACCAGACTTGATTGAATCTTACAGACAATCATGATCCAGAAATCTATAGAAAACAAACGACTCTCTCAAATGATTCTAAAGACTAGAACAACTCAAAGACAACTTTCTTGGAAAAGAAAAACAATACTTTCTGATTAATACTTGGCTAAAAACGTGGGCTTACAATGAGAATGATGCCCAGCTTATATAGGTTAATTTACAAAGCAAAAAGGAATAAAAATTGTTCATAGATAAAACTAGCCGTTGGAGAGATCTTTGGGAATAATGGCTTGATTCAAGGTCTGGGATGATGGCTTTGTATCTGGATGGTTTAAGGCTGTAGGTAAGCTTCTTAGGAACTTCTTTACTGCAAAAATATTGATAGAAATCGTGCCTAGATTGATGAGAAAAATAGTTGTTGGGCATTGATGGATTTTGACCCCAAACATGGCAAGTATAATCTTGGTTGATTCTGAATAATCTGGTGCTTCATAGTGCATATTAAGAATGTGCCTGACTCTTCTGGACCCTTGGATGTGTCTCTTGAATGCGTAGATAAATCTCTTGGTCGGCAATGTTTAGTTTGCAACTGATTAAATCAATGATATTCCAAATAAGAGAAGTCGGGCCATCTCTGACTTGAAAATGGTATATCTTATAAACCATTCATTCTTTTGATATGAAACCAATTTTCCACGTGCTCTTGTTGAGTGTAGAATTCATAAAAACTGGTTACATGAATAAATTCCTCTCCGTTTGAAAGATATAGCATTTTGATAGCACCTAGGTCCTGGTTGGCTTCTTTAGTTTTCCTTAACTTCATGTTCTCCAATGATTTGCTCTGGGTTCCTTTCTCATAATCTGATGATGACTTGATATCCTCATCACTCGGAGTGGGAATTGTCGGATGGACTTGTTAGCGAAAGAAGCAAGAACTAGATGTAGGGATAAAGGCCCAATTCTGTCTTGGCCCACTATATTTCCAGCCCATAATGAATACATGCGTACACAAAAGAGAAAACTTACGTTAGTTGATGTCTGTCAGAGATTTTACAAAAAACAATATGGAATAGGAGAAGTAAGATTGGTGAGGGTGTTATAAATAGAGGAGGTGATCAAAGGTTATGGGGTTATCCGATTAAGAAGAACTAGATATAGAGTGATTAAGTTTCATTAGCAAAAAAGGAGAAAACGTTTTTTTGCTATCTTGTAATCTCTATTGTTGTTCTTAAGAAACACTTTTCTTTTGAGTGAATAGAGACAAGTTTTGTTATCAGATTTCAATCTAAGTTTAAGCACTAAGCAAAGAGTATAATCCTAACAAGTGGTATCAGAGCAATCCAGGTTTTGATTGCAAGTGCTAGGAGAAGATATGGAATCGATATCGGGAAAGTTTGAGGTTGAGAGGTTTGATGGAAAAGGCGACTTTAGCTTATGGAAGTATAAGATGCTAATGCAGTTGGAGCTTCTAGGGTTAGATTCTACTATTCAGGAAGTTTCAATCATGTCTTGTGAAGAAGGTGAGAAAGACGAAAAACTACCAGAAGTTAAAGTAGATCCGCTGAAAGACAAGAAGGCAAAGAATCTAATATGCATGAGCCTAGGAAATTTGGTTATGCGTAAGGTGATGAAAGAAACAACTGTGTTAGGAGTTTGGAAGGCCTTAGAAAGAGACTACCAAACGAAGACACTTCCAAATAGGATCTATATGAAGCAGAGGTTTGCAAGCTTCAAGATGGAAGATCACAAGAGTATCGAGGAAAACTTAGATACTTTTCTCAAGCTAGTTAACATCAACATCAGCGATGAAGACCAGACAATTCAAGTTCTATCTAGCTTGCCCCAGCAATTTGATTCACTAGTTGACACGCTCAAGTACGGGACTGCAAAAGAAAGTCTTACCATGAATGACGTGATTAATTCAGCATACTCTAAAGAAGTGGAGTTAAAGGAAAAGGGATTGCTGAATAAAACCAGGTCTGACGCAGAGGGTTTATATGTGGAGTCAAGGGGCATATCAGAGAAAAGGGGTTATGAAGGAAAACCAAATCCATGGAGAGAAAAATCTAATGGCAGGGGCAGATCCAAGTCAAGGCAAAGGTTTGATAAAAACAAAACAAGTTGTTTTATTTGTGGAGAAGAAGGACATTGGAAAAGAGTATGTCCTGAAAGGAGACATAGAGAGTCTGCAAACATTGCGACAGAGCCGAAGCAACCGTTAGTGTTAACAGCTAGTTTGCAAGACATTAAGCAAGAATGGATCATTGATTCTGGATGTTCTTATCACAGTACGTCAAACAAAGAAGTTATGTTTGATTTTAAGGAGGTTAATGGTGGACCAGTGTTAATGGAAAATAACACTGAATGTGAGATCAAAGAAATTGGGAAAATAAAGATTCAAAATTTAGATGGCTCTGAAGTGATACTCACGGGTGTAAGATACATACCAAAGTTAAGTAGAAATCTAATTTCCTATGGGATGTTAGAAAAATCAGGTTGCAAGTATAAAGGAAGCAATTTCATGGTGCACTTCTACAAAGATAACAAGAAAGTAATTTCTAGAAAGTACAAAGATGGGATGTATTGTCTTAAAGGCAAAGTTGCAAAGTGTGAAATAAATGCTTCTAAATATGAGAATAAATTTACAAGGAAGGAGTCAAAGAAAGTGACTTTTCACGAGAATCTGGTTCAAGGCCCCACTCCTTATGGTTTCAAGACTAATGATTCATCAGCTCAAGGAGGAGACTCTTCTTCAAAAGGAAAAACAGAAGAAATTGAGTCTAAGGTGAGAGACGAAAAGTCTGGGAAAAAACCTTTGCATAATGGTCACTTGGAACGCAAGTGTTCAAAGAATGTTGCACAAGACGAAAATTTGAACGGAGAACCAAAAATTCAACCCGTAAGAAAAGTTTCCAAGGTATTGGGAGAGAGAATCTTTGGAGATAGAGTTAAAGGAGATGCAACATTATTTAAGATCCATACCAATAATCAAGAGGATTCAAAAATTAAAGCAGTACCTGGGCAAGAACTTCAAGTTCACTGCGATTCCATAATCGTCTAAGAAGGAGGACGCTCCATGTAACTCCATTATCAACGCTGTCTCAAGCTCGCAGAGATAGAGGTAGAGAAACAAGTCAATTTCAGAGTTAATATTGATAATGGAAAACTCAAGATGGAGTTTAAAGAGAGTTACATGTGAGTATGGATGCGAGGCAAAGCGTTGCAGCTCAAGGTGGAGCATCTGAAACACAAGAAAGATTCACTCAAGGGCATTAAAGCAATCGGATGTAGAACAGACTTTAAAAAGGAAACTTAAAGTTAAGGGAAGACCTGAGAAAACGTCTTAAACAGCAAGAGAAGCTGAAGGGAGACAAGTATCTAGGTCGGGGAAAGAAGAAATAGATCACCGGGGGGAGAACGTCTTAAACAGCTGCTATGGGGATGATAATCACCAAGGAGAGCTGAAGGGAGACGAATATCACAACAGGGAAAACAAAGCAGATCACTGAATAAGTATAACACCAAAAACATCATCTTAATCAGGTTAAAGAGAAAGGATGACCTTACCAGGAATTTGAAGTGGAAATGGGTTCGTCGAAGTAACTGAGGAGTCACCAAAAGGTCACTGAAAATGCAAGAAGGAAAGCGGCAAATTGAGAAATCACTAAAGGATTTCACGGTCAAAATCATAAGTAGGTTAATGCTTACAAATTCTCAAGAAAATAAGTGAAAATTTTCAAAGAAATCTCAAAGTTCATAGGGTTCTTACTGGAAAGCTGTAGTATCACCGGCAAGAAAGATTAAATTGATCACCACCAATATACATAATGAAGATTCGTTAGTCACCAAGAAGAAATCGCGAGCTTCTTTGGAGATGACAGTTCTAGCAAAATGAGAAGTTGGTGTTGCAATTAAAATGATCTAATTTAGTAAAGGGAGCTCGTTTGTGTGGAGCATATCGAAGTTGCAGGTTTTGGCCAGAACTAATCTATAAAAAAAAAAAAATCTTGTCATCGGATAAGAGAAAGATCATGGAGGAGTTTAAAATCAACGAATGGATATGAGTCTGGTTAGAGAAGAAAAAAAACTCACCAGGTGATACATGCTCTTGTCCAAGATCATCTCCATTGCCATTGAAGATACAAAGATCGTTTTCATCGAAATCCAGTGTAAGGAATCGAAGTGAGATAGGACGAAGAAACGGCAGCGGCATACGGGCTACATAGACTCATCGGAGATGGTATGAGAGGAGCCGCCATGGTGAAATCATCAACGTCTCACGAGATTTGTTCGAGAGACACTGTCGATTTTCAATGAAGATAAAGTTGAGTGAAAATAGATTTTCCAGCAAAGATGAGGATGGGAATCATGACAGTGATTAAACAAAGAAGCTGTCACAGATCAGGTTTCAGATCAAGGAGGAAGGAGATGGAAGCTTGGAAGCGTCATTGGTATCATCGAAGTCGGAGGTGGTCACAAGAGAGGCAAAAATATGGGCCTTAGGTGGACATTGTAGGGATAAAGGCCCAATTCTGTTTTGGCCCACTATATTTCCAGCCCATAATGAATACCTGCGTACACAAAAGAGAAAACTTACGTTAGTTGATGTCTGTCAGAGATTTTACAAAAAAACAATATGGAATAGGAGAAGTAAGATTGGTGAGGGTGTTATAAATAGAGGAGGTGATCAAAGGTTATGGGGTTATCCGATTAAGAAGAACTAGATATAGAGTGATTAAGTTTCATTAGCAAAAAAGGAGAAAACGTTTTTTTGCTATCTTGTAATCTCTATTGTTGTTCTTAAGAAACACTTTTCTTTTGAGTGAATAGAGACAAGTTTTGTTATCAGATTTCAATCTAAGTTTAAGCACTAAGCAAAGAGTATAATCCTAACACTAGAGGTTATATTTTTTCATATAGATTAAACTCGGACAGAGGTGAGTGCTTCTCGAAAAATCAACTTGTTTGCTCACCACTTGATCTAGTTTAAATGAACAGCTGAAAGAAAATATCTAGATAAGATTAGGAAATTTAGATAAACTTTGTGTTATCATATTCCATATAGAATAAGAAAATAGATTGTATCTAATAGGAGACTTATGGAGAGTTGTTCCACAAGAAATACATAGAGAACTTTAGTTTTTATAAGTTTCTAAAGCAATGAAAAATTATTCTTAATGTATTTGTGTTTATGACCGTGAACAATAAGGAACACCCATGCAAATTACCACATCGATACTGCAGCAGAAATAAACCAGTTGTCTTCAAAATTTGAACCTTTGCGTAATGATGAGACATTATGACTTTTGAATAGACCTTTAGCCAAAGAACCATGACTCGTATATATCTTTAATATAGAAGTTCTATAATAGAACCATATACTGATAAAGATACCTCCCCCAAACACCATCCTCAAATGATTTATACGACCGAAACGTATAAACCAGCGATACAACTATACACCAGCGAGTTTACTTTTCCAGGCTGTTAGTTGTTAATGATTCAAGCTACCGTTGGGGACCCAACACGACAACTTACTGATTTCACGATATACCAAATCAGAAATCATCCGTTCTCATTGGATCTTGCTTCATGTATCCAGAAACTGTTGGGTAATTCCAAGCTTGTGGAAACTTAACATATTATTGGATGTTTAATATGTTAAGAGATAAACACAAAAAGGAAATCTAGAATAGGAAAAGGAAGTTTTCTATTAGATTAGGTTTGTGTTTTCCATATCCCACATGTTAAAGGGAATTGTCCTTCACTATAAATATAGACCTTATGGAGAGGTGTTCCATAAGAGATCTAAGAGAAACATTGAGAGCTTTAGTTTTGAGTAGTTTCTAAAGCAATAAGAAAAGTTGTTCTTATTATCCTTTGTTCTAAGAGATCCTTCAATTGGTATCAGAGCTTAAGTTAAAAGCTTCGATCAAAGCTTAAGTTGAAGCTTCGATCCTGTTGGCTGTGAAGCAAGAGTTCACGACACAAGATGGCTGACGTGAATAGGGCTCCACGCGCGAAGGACCTTGGATCCGCATCCATCCAATGTCCGATGCTGAACTCGACAAACTACACAGTTTGGTCGATAAGGATGAGGGTGTTACTCCGTGTTCATGATGTGTGGGACACGATAGATCCCGGTTCGGATGATCAAAAGAAGAACGATGTTGCGATTGCTCTTTTGTTTCAATCCATTCCCGAAACTTTGATTCTCCAGGTGGGAGAACAAACCGCATCAAAAGATATCTGGGACGCCATCAAGTCACGACACCTTGGAGCTGATCGTGTAAGGGAGGCGAGACTTCAGACATTGATGACGGAGTTCGACAGGTTGAAGATGGATGATAGTGATACCGTGGATGACTTTGCGGGAAAGCTATCAGGGTTATCATCCAAGGCAGCCTCGTTGGGAGAAAACATAGAAGAATCCAAGATGGTTAAGAAGTTTTTGAAGGGTCTTCCAAGACACAAGTATATCCAGATCGTAGCTTCGCTTGAGCAAGTCCTAGAACTCAACTCTACGGGTTTTGAGGACATAGTCGGAAGGATAAAGGCGTATGAGGAGCGTGTAGGGGAAGAAACTCAAAAAGAAGACCAAAGGAAGCTTATGTTTTAAGATAACAATCACCAAGTTCAGAGGAACTACGGAGATTTTCGTGGTAGAGGTAGAGGACGGAATGGAAGAGACAGAGGTCGAGGTAGGTTACACAACCAAAGTCATGTGTCACACACCGAAGACAAAAACTCGAAGAAAGATCGTTCGAAGCTGATATGTTGGAGATGTGACAAGCCGGGTCACTATGCGAATTCATGTCCCGAGAAGTCAGTGAGGAATCAAGAAACCAACTTAAATGAAACACAAGAGGCAGATGCCCTCTATGTACATGAGGTGGTATTCTTGAATGAAGACAAGGTGATTCCGAAGAATCTTGATATCGACAAAGGCAATGCAAGTGTTTGGTATTTGGATAATGGAGCGAGCAATCACATGACGGGAAACAAGGAGTTTTTTTCGAGTTTGAATCTCAACACCAAAGGGAAAGTGAAGTTTGGTGATGGATCGTGTGTTGATATCGTAGGAAAAGGGGTTGTTACCTTTGTGTGCAAGACTGGAGAGAAGAAGGCACTCAAAGACATATACTACATACCTGACCTGAAGCATAACATATTGAGTCTTGGACAAGCAACAGAGAACGGATGTGAGGTTAACATGAAAGATGTCTATTTAACACTCACAGATTCGTGTGGCAGGTTGCTTGTACGTGTAACAAGATCTCAAAACCGTCTCTACAAGACCCCGATGGAGATTAGCTATCCGCAGTGTTTACATGTCAGAGATGAAGATGTAACATGGAGGTGGCATGCTCGACTAGGACATATAAGCTATGGCGTGATGAACAACATGGTAAAGAAGGAGATGGTCGTGGGAATGCCGTGTGTAACACACGAAGAAAGCGTGTGTGACGCATGTCTAGCAGGGAAGCAGATTAGACAGTCATTCCCGACTAAAGCCATGTTTCATGCGACAAAGCCATTGGAGTTACTGCATGGAGATTTGTGTGGACCAATCACACCACCAACGCCTGCAAATAACAAGTATGTCTTTGTCCTAATTGATGACTTCTCCAGGTATATGTGGACTATACTTATGAAGGAGAAGAGTGAGGCATTCGATCGATTCAAAAGGTTTAAGGAAAGTGTAGAGAAGCAAACCGGTTCAACCATTAAGACCTTTCGCACCGATAGAGGAGGAGAGTTTACCTCAGCTGAGTCGAAGATGTCGAACTACTTATGGGTTGAAGAGATGGTAGCCGAGTTGGAGTCTATCACAAGAAACAAGATATGGGAGCTTGTGGATAGACCGCCTGGTATTGAACCTATAAGGTTAAAGTGGATCTACAAGATTCAAGGAGCAGACGAAATCAAGATAAAGGATAAGAGTTATGCTCAAGGAATCATGTGTGACACAAAGATGGAAGTGTGTAACACGATCCACGTAGCAATGGAGTTGAGTTCAAAGATCTCAAAGGTTAGAAATGAACCAAAGATAACTGCTACAAAATGCAAAAGAAGCATAGAATGTTTGGGGTATCTACTTCACACAATACTAGGTGTGTGTTACACAGTTGGTGTACTAAGTCGATACATGCAAACGCCGGGTGTTGAGCAGAAGGCCGACATCATAACCAAGCCATTAACAAGGATTAAGGTCAAGCAAATGAGGAACTTAATCGGAGTTCAAGAAATTGGTCTCCCTAATTCAAGTTGGAATTAAGGGGGTGATTGTTGGGTAATTCCAACCTTGTGGAAACTTAACATATTATTGGATGTTTAATATGTTAAGAGATAAACACAAAAAGGAAATCTAGAATAGGAAAAGGAAGTTTTCTATTAGATTAGGTTTGTGTTTTCCATATCCCACATGTTAAAGGGAATTGTCCTTCACTATAAATATAGACCTTATGGAGAGGTGTTCCATAAGAGATCTAAGAGAAACATTGAGAGCTTTAGTTTTGAGTAGTTTCTAAAGCAATAAGAGAGTTGTTCTTATTATCCTTTGTTCCTAGAGATCCTTCAGAAACACCACCATCTTCCATCTTCCTTGCGCGATGTTGCAATTGCTGAGAATTTTTGCTTCTCCTTCAAATCTGTGAATCTTTGAATTTTACTGAAACTACGACTGTTGCAATATTCCAAGAATATCCACTGATTCTTCTCAGCTCGCGCTTCCTCTTTCTTCAGCGAAATCGTAGAGCCAAGGCTATGTAAATCCTCTTGATATGCCTTAATATGAATTTTGACAATAACTTGTGGCTCATGTATCTTCTGCCTCGTTATTCATGTTAAAATCAATCCTACTAAAAAGGGAGACACCCTTCGAGATGAACGAAAAAGGGAGACACCGTTAGAGATGAAGTGCATAAGATCAAACTATAATCAAAAGATATAAGGGCTGTTCTTTTCGTCAACGCCGAACTAGCCGCAGCGACAAAGAAAATACACTTGGATGGAAGCAAATTTAACGGCACGTAAAATTAAAATGGCCGCCAATAAATTGTTGAAGTACAAAATATGAGTAGCTATTGTCGCCAAAATATACAGTGTTCTTTCTACTCTTCGCAATCAGTCGCAGCGTTGAGTTAAACAGGTTGACGTTGTTTTATCAGTGTTGAAGTTTACTATGTTTTGCCATAGTTTTAGGCCGCAGACGCTGGTAGTGGCGTTTACATAAAGAACAGAGCTAATAGCTACTCATATTTTGTACTTCAACAATTTATTGGCGGCCATTTTAATTTTACGTGCCGTTAAATTTGCTTCCATCCAAGTGTATTTTCTTTGTCGCTGCGGCTAGTTCGGCGTTGACGAAAAGAACAGCCCTATATATCTTTTGATTATAGTTTGATCTTATGCACTTCATCTCTAACGGTGTCTCCCTTTTTCGTTCATCTCGAAGGGTGTCTCCCTTTTTAGTAGGATTGATTTTAACATGAATAACGAGGCAGAAGATACATGAGCCACAAGTTATTGTCAAAATTCATATTAAGGCATATCAAGAGGATTTACATAGCCTTGGCTCTACGATTTCGCTGAAGAAAGAGGAAGCGCGAGCTGAGAAGAATCAGTGGATATTCTTGGAATATTGCAACAGTCGTAGTTTCAGTAAAATTCAAAGATTCACAGATTTGAAGGAGAAGCAAAAATTCTCAGCAATTGCAACATCGCGCAAGGAAGATGGAAGATGGTGGTGTTTCTGAAGGATCTCTAGGAACAAAGGATAATAAGAACAACTCTCTTATTGCTTTAGAAACTACTCAAAACTAAAGCTCTCAATGTTTCTCTTAGATCTCTTATGGAACACCTCTCCATAAGGTCTATATTTATAGTGAAGGACAATTCCCTTTAACATGTGGGATATGGAAAACACAAACCTAATCTAATAGAAAACTTCCTTTTCCTATTCTAGATTTCCTTTTTGTGTTTATCTCTTAACATATTAAACATCCAATAATATGTTAAGTTTCCACAAGGTTGGAATTACCCAACAATCACCCCCTTAATTCCAACTTGAATTAGGGAGACCAATTTCTTGAACTCCGATTAAGTTCCTCATTTGCTTGACCTTAATCCTTGTTAATGGCTTGGTTATGATGTCGGCCTTCTGCTCAACACCCGGCGTTTGCATGTATCGACTTAGTACACCAACTGTGTAACACACACCTAGTATTGTGTGAAGTAGATACCCCAAACATTCTATGCTTCTTTTGCATTTTGTAGCAGTTATCTTTGGTTCATTTCTAACCTTTGAGATCTTTGAACTCAACTCCATTGCTACGTGGATCGTGTTACACACTTCCATCTTTGTGTCACACATGATTCCTTGAGCATAACTCTTATCCTTTATCTTGATTTCGTCTGCTCCTTGAATCTTGTAGATCCACTTTAACCTTATAGGTTCAATACCAGGCGGTCTATCCACAAGCTCCCATATCTTGTTTCTTGTGATAGACTCCAACTCGGCTACCATCTCTTCAACCCATAAGTAGTTCGACATCTTCGACTCAGCTGAGGTAAACTCTCCTCCTCTATCGGTGCGAAAGGTCTTAATGGTTGAACCGGTTTGCTTCTCTACACTTTCCTTAAACCTTTTGAATCGATCGAATGCCTCACTCTTCTCCTTCATAAGTATAGTCCACATATACCTGGAGAAGTCATCAATTAGGACAAAGACATACTTGTTATTTGCAGGCGTTGGTGGTGTGATTGGTCCACACAAATCTCCATGCAGTAACTCCAATGGCTTTGTCGCATGAAACATGGCTTTAGTCGGGAATGACTGTCTAATCTGCTTCCCTGCTAGACATGCGTCACACACGCTTTCTTCGTGTGTTACACACGGCATTCCCACGACCATCTCCTTCTTTACCATGTTGTTCATCACGCCATGGCTTATATGTCCTAGTCGAGCATGCCACCTCCATGTTGCATCTTCATCTCTGACATGTAAACACTGCGGATAGCTAATCTCCATCGGGGTCTTGAAGAGACGGTTTTGAGATCTTGTTACACGTACAAGCAACCTGCCACACGAATCTGTGAGTGTTAAATAGACATCTTTCATGTTAACCTCACATCCGTTCTCTGTTGCTTGTCCAAGACTCAATATGTTATGCTTCAGGTCAGGTATGTAGTATATGTCTTTGAGAGCCTTCTTCTCTCCAGTCTTGCACACAAAGGTAACAACCCCTTTTCCTACGATATCAACACACGATCCATCACCAAACTTCACTTTCCCTTTGGTGTTGAGATTCAAACTCGAAAAAAACTCCTTGTTTCCCGTCATGTGATTGCTCGCTCCATTATCCAAATACCAAACACTTGCATTGCCTTTGTCGATATCAAGATTCTTCGGAATCACCTTGTCTTCATTCAAGAATACCACCTCATGTACATAGAGGGCATCAGCCTCTTGTGTTTCATTTAAGTTGGTTTCTTGATTCCTCACTGACTTCTCGGGACATGAATTCGCATAGTGACCCGGCTTGTCACATCTCCAACATATCAGCTTCGAACGATCTTTCTTCGAGTTTTTGTCTTCGGTGTGTGACACATGACTTTGGTTGTGTAACCTACCTCGACCTCTGTCTCTTCCATTCCGTCCTCTACCTCTACCACGAAAATCTCCATAGTTCCTCTGAACTTGGTGATTGTTATCTTAAAACATAAGCTTCCTTTGGTCTTCTTTTTGAGTTTCTTCCCCTACACGCTCCTCATACGCCTTTATCCTTCCGACTATGTCCTCAAAACCCGTAGAGTTGAGTTCTAGGACTTGCTCAAGCGAAGCTACGATCTGGATATACTTGTGTCTTGGAAGACCCTTCAAAAACTTCTTAACCATCTTGGATTCTTCTATGTTTTCTCCCAACGAGGCTGCCTTGGATGATAACCCTGATAGCTTTCCCGCAAAGTCATCCACGGTATCACTATCATCCATCTTCAACCTGTCGAACTCCGTCATCAATGTCTGAAGTCTCGCCTCCCTTACACGATCAGCTCCAAGGTGTCGTGACTTGATGGCGTCCCAGATGTCTTTTGATGCGGTTTGTTCTCCCACCTGGAGAATCAAAGTTTCGGGAATGGATTGAAACAAAAGAGCAATCGCAACATCGTTCTTCTTTTGATCATCCGAACCGGGGTCTATCGTGTCCCACACATCATGAACACGGAGTAACACCCTCATCCTTATCGACCAAACTGTGTAGTTTGTCGAGTTCAGCATCGGACATTGGATGGATGCGGATCCAAGGTCCTTCGCGCGTGGAGCCCTATTCACGTCAGCCATCTTGTGTCGTGAACTCTTGCTTCACAGCCAACAGGATCGAAGCTTCAACTTAAGCTTTGATCGAAGCTTTTAACTTAAGCTCTGATACCAATTGAAGGATCTCTTAGAACAAAGGATAATAAGAACAACTTTTCTTATTGCTTTAGAAACTACTCAAAACTAAAGCTCTCAATGTTTCTCTTAGATCTCTTATGGAACACCTCTCCATAAGGTCTATATTTATAGTGAAGGACAATTCCCTTTAACATGTGGGATATGGAAAACACAAACCTAATCTAATAGAAAACTTCCTTTTCCTATTCTAGATTTCCTTTTTGTGTTTATCTCTTAACATATTAAATATCCAATAATATGTTAAGTTTCCACAAGCTTGGAATTACCCAACAGTTTCTGGATACATGAAGCAAGATCCAATGAGAACGGATGATTTCTGATTTGGTATATCGTGAAATCAGTAAGTTGTCGTGTTGGGTCCCCAACGGTAGCTTGAATCATTAACAACTAACAGCCTGGAAAAGTAAACTCGCTGGTGTATAGTTGTATCGCTGGTTTATACGTTTCGGTCGTATAAATCATTTGAGGATGGTGTTTGGGGGAGGTATCTTTATCAGTATATGGTTCTATTATAGAACTTCTATATTAAAGATATATACGAGTCATGGTTCTTTGGCTAAAGGTCTATTCAAAAGTCATAATGTCTCATCATTACGCAAAGGTTCAAATTTTGAAGACAACTGGTTTATTTCTGCTGCAGTATCGATGTGGTAATTTGCATGGGTGTTCCTTATTGTTCACGGTCATAAACACAAATACATTAAGAATAATTTTTCATTGCTTTAGAAACTTATAAAAACTAAAGTTCTCTATGTATTTCTTGTGGAACAACTCTCCATAAGTCTCCTATTAGATACAATCTATTTTCTTATTCTATATGGAATATGATAACACAAAGTTTATCTAAATTTCCTAATCTTATCTAGATATTTTCTTTCAGCTATTCATTTAAACTAGATCAAGTGGTGAGCAAACAAGTTGATTTTTCGAGAAGCACTCACCTCTGTCCGAGTTTAATCTATATGAAAAAATATAACCTCTAGTGTTAGGATTATACTCTTTGCTTAGTGCTTAAACTTAGATTGAAATCTGATAACAAAACTTGTCTCTATTCACTCAAAAGAAAAGTGTTTCTTAAGAACAACAATAGAGATTACAAGATAGCAAAAAAACGTTTTCTCCTTTTTTGCTAATGAAACTTAATCACTCTATATCTAGTTCTTCTTAATCGGATAACCCCATAACCTTTGATCACCTCCTCTATTTATAACACCCTCACCAATCTTACTTCTCCTATTCCATATTGTTTTTTGTAAAATCTCTGACAGACATCAACTAACGTAAGTTTTCTCTTTTGTGTACGCAGGTATTCATTATGGGCTGGAAATATAGTGGGCCAAAACAGAATTGGGCCTTTATCCCTACAATCTCCACCTAAGGCCCATATTTTTGCCTCTCTTGTGACCACCTCTGACTTCGATGATACCAATGACGCTTCCAAGCTTCCATCTCCTTCCTCCTTGATCTGAAACCTGATCTGTGACAGCTTCTTTGTTTAATCACTGTCATGATTCCCATCCTCATCTTTGCTGGAAAATCTATTTTCACTCAACTTTATCTTCATTGAAAATCGACAGTGTCTCTCGAACAAATCTCGTGAGACGTTGATGATTTCACCATGGCGGCTCCTCTCATACCATCTCCGATGAGTCTATGTAGCCCGTATGCCGCTGCCGTTTCTTCGTCCTATCTCACTTCGATTCCTTACACTGGATTTCGATGAAAACGATCTTTGTATCTTCAATGGCAATGGAGATGATCTTGGACAAGAGCATGTATCACCTGGTGAGTTTTTTTTCTTCTCTAACCAGACTCATATCCATTCGTTGATTTTAAACTCCTCCATGATCTTTCTCTTATCTGATGACAAGATTTTTTTTTTCTTATAGATTAGTTCTGGCCAAAACCTGCAACTTCGATATGCTCCACACAAACGAGCTCCCTTTACTAAATTAGATCATTTTAATTGCAACACCAACTTCTCATTTTGCTAGAACTGTCATCTCCAAAGAAGCTCGCGATTTCTTCTTGGTGACTAACGAATCTTCATTATGTATATTGGTGGTGATCAATTTAATCTTTCTTGCCGGTGATACTACAGCTTTCCAGTAAGAACCCTATGAACTTTGAGATTTCTTTGAAAATTTTCACTTATTTTCTTGAGAATTTGTAAGCATTAACCTACTTATGATTTTGACCGTGAAATCCTTTAGTGATTTCTCAATTTGCCGCTTTCCTTCTTGCATTTTCAGTGACCTTTTGGTGACTCCTCAGTTACTTCGACGAACCCATTTCCACTTCAAATTCCTGGTAAGGTCATCCTTTCTCTTTAACCTGATTAAGATGATGTTTTTGGTGTTATACTTATTCAGTGATCTGCTTTGTTTTCCCTGTTGTGATATTCGTCTCCCTTCAGCTCTCCTTTGTGATTATCATCCCCATAGCAGCTGTTTAAGACGTTCTCCCCCCGGTGATCTATTTCTTCTTTCCCCGACCTAGATACTTGTCTCCCTTCAGCTTCTCTTGCTGTTTAAGACGTTTTCTCAGGTCTTCCCTTAACTTTAAGTTTCCTTTTTAAAGTCTGTTCTACATCCGATTGCTTTAATGCCCTTGAATGAATCTTTCTTGTGTTTCAGATGCTCCACCTTGAGCTGCAACGCTTTGCCTCGCATCCATACTCACATGTAACTCTCTTTAAACTCCATCTTGAGTTTTCCATTATCAATATTAACTCTGAAATTGACTTGTTTCTCTACCTCTATCTCTGCGAGCTTGAGACAGCGTTGATAATGGAGTTACATGGAGCGTCCTCCTTCTTAGACGATTATGGAATCGCAGTGAACTTGAAGTTCTTGCCCAGGTACTGCTTTAATTTTTGAATCCTCTTGATTATTGGTATGGATCTTAATAATGTTGCATCTCCTTTAACTCTATCTCCAAAGATTCTCTCTCCCAATACCTTGGAAACTTTTCTTACGGGTTGAATTTTTGGTTCTCCGTTCAAATTTTCGTCTTGTGCAACATTCTTTGAACACTTGCGTTCCAAGTGACCATTATGCAAAGGTTTTTTCCCAGACTTTTCGTCTCTCACCTTAGACTCAATTTCTTCTGTTTTTCCTTTTGAAGAAGAGTCTCCTCCTTGAGCTGATGAATCATTAGTCTTGAAACCATAAGGAGTGGGGCCTTGAACCAGATTCTCGTGAAAAGTCACTTTCTTTGACTCCTTCCTTGTAAATTTATTCTCATATTTAGAAGCATTTATTTCACACTTTGCAACTTTGCCTTTAAGACAATACATCCCATCTTTGTACTTTCTAGAAATTACTTTCTTGTTATCTTTGTAGAAGTGCACCATGAAATTGCTTCCTTTATACTTGCAACCTGATTTTTCTAACATCCCATAGGAAATTAGATTTCTACTTAACTTTGGTATGTATCTTACACCCGTGAGTATCACTTCAGAGCCATCTAAATTTTGAATCTTTATTTTCCCAATTTCTTTGATCTCACATTCAGTGTTATTTTCCATTAACACTGGTCCACCATTAACCTCCTTAAAATCAAACATAACTTCTTTGTTTGACGTACTGTGATAAGAACATCCAGAATCAATGATCCATTCTTGCTTAATGTCTTGCAAACTAGCTGTTAACACTAACGGTTGCTTCGGCTCTGTCGCAATGTTTGCAGACTCTCTATGTCTCCTTTCAGGACATACCTCTTTTCCAATGTCCTTCTTCTCCACAAATAAAAACAACTTGTTTTGTTTTTATCAAACCTTTTGCCTTGACTTGGATCTGCCCCTGCCATTAGATTTTTCTCTCCATGGATTTGGGTTTTCCTTCATACTTTCTCTGATATGCCCCTTGACTCCACATATAAACCCTGTCTGCGTCAGACCTGCGTTTATTCAGGCAATTCCCTTATTCCTTTAACTCCACTTCTTAGAGTATGCCGAATTAATCGACGGTCATTCATGGTAGACTTTCTTTTGCAGTCCGTACAAAGAGACCGTTGAGCGTGTCACTAGCTGAATCAGAATTGCTGGTGGCAACTGAGCTAGATAGAACTGGAATTGCCTGGTCCCTTCTCATCGCTGATGTGATGTTAACTAGCTTGAGAATAAGTATCTAAGTTGTCCTCGATACTCTTGTGATCTTCCATCTTGAAGCTACTGCTAAACCCTGCTTCATATAGATCCTATTTGGAAGGTCTTCGTTTGTATATCCTCTGCGCAAGGCCTTCCAAACTGCCCAACACAGTTGTTTCTTTCATCAACCTTACGCATAACCAAATCCTAGCATGCATGCATATAGATTCTTTGCCTTCTTGTCTTGTCAGCGGATGCTACTTTAACTCTGTAGTTTTCGTCATTTCTATCACCTTCTTTACACAAGACATGATTGAATACTTCCGTGAATAGTACAGAATCTAACCCTAGAGAGGCTCCCAACTGCATTAGATCTTATACTTCCATTAAAGCTAATAAGTCTGCCTTTTCATCAAAACCTCTCAACCTGCAAAATTTCCCGATATTGATTCCATTTCTTCTCCTGAGCGACTTGCAAATAAAACTGGATTGCTCTGTATACACTTGTTATGGATTATATAACTCTTTGCTTAGTGCTTAAACTTAGAGTTGAATCGATAACTAAACTTTTCTCTATTCACTCAAAAGGAAAATTTTTCTTAAGGTAACATCAATGAGATTTCCATGATAGCAAAAAGGAACTTTTCCCTTTTTTGCTTAATGAATACTTTAATTCATCTCTATATCTAGTTCTTCTAATCGGTATAATTCCCATAAACTTTGATCACTATCCTATAATTATAACACCCTCACCAATTCTTTACTTTCCATTCATATTGTTTTTTTGTAAAATCTCTGACAGGAGCATCAATAACGTAAGTTTCTCTTGTTTGTGTACGCATGTATTTCATTTTGGGCCTGGAAATATAGTGGCCAAGACAGAATTGGGCCCTTTATCCCTACATCTAGTTCTTGCTTCTTTCGCTAATGTCCATCGACAATTTCCACTCCGAGTGATGAGGATATATTCAAGTCATCATCAGATTATGAGAAAGGAACCCAGAGCATATTGGAGAACATGAAAGTAAGGAAAACTAAAGAAGCCAACCAGACCTAGGTGCTATCAAAATGCTATATCTTTCAATACGGAGAGGAATTTTATTCTATGAACCGTTTTTATGGAATTCTTACACTCAACAAGACGTGGAAAATTGGTTTCATTTCAAAAAGATGAATGGTTTATAAGATATACATTTTCAAGTCAGAGATTGCCCGTGATCTCTTTATTATGGAACTATGTCAATATGCTGGGAGATTCTCAAATCAGGATTGCTAAACTAAAGCATTGCCGACGCAAGAGAAGTTGATTGATCTAGCGCATTCGTAAGAGACACATCCAACGGCGTCCAGAAGAGTCAGGCACATTCTTAATATTGCACTATGAATGCACCAGATTAATTCAGAACCAAGATTTATACCTTGCCAGTTTGGGGTCAAAATCCATCAATGCCCACAACTATTTTTTCTTCATTCAACTAGCACGATTTTCTATCAATATTTTTTGCAAGTAAAGAAGTTCCTAAGAAGCTTTACCTACAGCCTTAAACCATTCCAGATACAAAGCCATCATCACCATGACTGAATCAAGCCATTATCCCAAAGATCTCTCCAACGGCTAGTTTTAACTCAATGAACAATTTTATTCCTTTTTTTGCTTTGTAAATTAACCTAATAAGCTGGGCATCATTCTCATTGTAAGCCCACGTTTTTAGGCCAAGTATTTATCAGAAAGTATTGTTTTTTCTTTTCCAAGAAAGTTGTCTTGAGTTGTTCTAGTGTCCTTTTAGATCATTTGAGAGAGTCGTTTGTTTTCTATAGATTTCTGGATCATGATTGTCTGTAAGATTCAATCAAGTCTGGTTCATCAAGGATTGAGAGAGTCCATCACTTCTACCCATCTACTGCTGAAGAGATTCTGTCCATCAGAGTTGTTTAAGCGCCTGATAGGTTGGTGCTTGTATTCATTTCTGGTATCGGAACTTTAAAGCTCTTTATCCACACAGGTTGTATAATACAACCTCTTTCTTTATTTTCTGTTTTGTTTTTTCTTCAATTTATAAATCGAAAACCCATACCAAGTTTCAGCCTTTGTTTATGTCTGCTTTGTGTTTCAGCATTTATTCTATAAAACCAAAAATCCATAAAAACCTTGTTTGATTCTTTTATATTTCGTGTTTTTGCTTTGGCTTCCATTAAACTTAAAAATAAATTAAGAAAAACTTCATTGTTTCAATTATTTTTCTCTGATGTCTGCCATTGTTTTTTGTTCTTAGTATATGTTTAAAAAAAAAACAGAAAAAGAAAGTTGAGGACGAGTTTGATTTGATTTTTGATTCACAAAGCTTAAAAAAATTAAAATGTGTTTGTATTAATCATTTGATCTTATTTACCTTTTATAGCTTTGCATATCATTTCCAGATTCTGTCACAAGTAGTACTTTTATCATTTCAAATTTCAAATTTGCATAAAAACATATATTCTTGCATATCATTTTGAATTACCTCCCATTTCATGCATAGCATATTATTATTGCATTAAAACCAAAAAAAAAGTATCATCCGTAGCATAGTTTCTTTATTTTGTGAGTCCAAGAATAATATCTTTCTAGTTTATTGCATTTTCTAGTTTGCATCTTCATATAGCATAGTTTAATTTTATTTGATCAAAATTATTCTAAATCCATAGACCATTTTTTTTTATTTTCATAAAGACATTGACATACTAGTTGGTTTCTTTTCAGTACAATGGAAGAAGAAGATTATTGGCAGGATGATCAGTACATGTCTGACGAGGATGATGATTATGGAAGTGATCATTGGGAAAAAGTATGCTCAGACTTTGATTGATGATTCGGATGGTGAAAATCCTAAATCAGAACCACCAGATGAATTACCAAAATGATATCAGTCAAGATGAGGTGGTTGGAGGAAG